>CAKNXH010063128.1:0-16468 GCA_932178445.1 Andricus quercusramuli
AATTTCATAAACAAATCTTACAAACAATTATCCATAGCAGATATTTATGATGAAATAAATCAAGTTTTTTCTACTGAATCGGCCAAAAAATATACGAAAGTGTCACTTTTTATCAGATTAAATTGTCTGTTACTAATCGATGAATATTTGAACAAATTTAATTAACAAATGCACTGTCTAGATATTCTTATAGGTAAAATCTTAGATTTGTCAACGTAATGAAATGTAAATAACTAATTTCTAGAGCTTTAGGGAGCTTACGTGACAATCAACAATTCTGTTATCTATACCGTCGATCGATAATATTTAACTAATAATTACTTAGTGTGTGTAATATGTCTACTTAGCAGTACAAAATTTTATTATTTGTTCAACAAGTCATCGTTTGTTATTATATGATAGCAAGAAGTTATATCAAAGTACTTGTCAACATATTCCACAAGAAAAACGGAATTTTACGTTAACAAATGTATGAGAGAACAAAAATTTATATATATAATTATCAATGACAATAACGATAGTGGATTTTTATCAACATTTTTGAAAAAAGTTTCAAAATTAGTAGAACAATTGTTATTAACAACGAAAATAGTTGATTGTCATATAAGCTCCCTAAAGGTCCAGACATTTGTTATTTACATTTATTACGTTGTAAAAACCAAGTTTTTACTTTTAAAATGGCCAGACAGTGCATTTGTTAATTAAATTTGTTCATCAAAATCATCAAATGTTATTTGATTACTTAGTCTAATAAGAAAGGATAATTTTCCATGAAATATCCTTATAAAATAACAAATTATTTATTATTTTTCAGGAATTTAATAAAAAGACGACTTTTAAATTAATTAAAATTTTAAACAATTGCTAAGCTATTAGAAAACCTTTCCATATAGCGCTGCTTCATTGATTTTAGGTATTTCGGATTGAATCCAAGTATATTTCTCGAAAACCGATACTCTTCTAAATAAAAACACATTCATATTATGATGCATATTAATACATATTAATACTTTTTTTAGTATTCTAATGCATCTGAAAAAACGAGTTATACATAACAAAATATTTTGTTCAGGATGTGCACTTGAATTCCTTATAGAATTTTCTACCTACACAGAAAAAATGAAATGTAATCTTTACGGCGATTTCAGAGTAATCTTGACCTGCAACAAAAAGTAACTTCACGTGTTAAGATTTACCCATCACATGGGAAATTGTTACCATATCGACTCTATTAAATCTTGTTTAGTTTCGATGCGAAAAAATTCAACCTTATCTACTTGAAAATTACCCGCAACAAAAATTCACTTCTGTTTTTTCTGTATAATAATCTCATTTTCGACCAAATGTGGCATAGCTCCTTTTGCTTGCCTTCATTTTCTTCTTCTCTTTATACCCCTCTTAAAAATGTATCCAACCGAATTGGACTCTTCGGATCGTAATCGAGAGCGAAGATGATGGATAAACCTTCAAAAACGATGATTGGGATGGTGGAAGCAAAAGGGGGAATGAAGAAGGGGGTATAAAAAATTTAAAAATTGATGAAAACAAAGAGAAGGAGAAAGAAAATGAAAAAGAGAGAGAAAGAAGGAGAAAAAATGCAAAAAGAAAAGGAAAAGTCCAGCTTCGCAGACCCCAGGCCCCGCGCCCAACGTGGTGCCGCAAGGAAGGTCTTCAGCTTCACTCTTGAGTATAAAAACTCGCGGGGAAGCAAAAAACTCAAATACTCAGCCTGCCTACGGCTGTGTCGACCACGTGGGAGGGCACACGCCACGTGTTGCGGTGTATCACTATTCACTGCCATTCACGCGTTTCACACATTCACAGAGTCACATTCGCCAGACTCAATTCTATCTGCTAACTGGTGATGCTAACTATCAACACTCTCAGCACGCGCTGACATAATTCGATTTGGGCATCGAAAATTGAAAAATTGAATTACAATTACAGTTGAAAATAGGAAAATATACCTGGAAATCGTTCTGCGTATTTTTATATTGCACCTGAATTGAAATTAGTAGTGCATATTTTATATTCCGTTCATATTTAAATTTTTTCTCATTTCTTCTCTTAGACATACCCAAATTAGAAAAAAATGGATAACCTTACAAAGTATCTACATTAGTATTTCTAGTGGAAAATTTTGTCGATCGATTACTCTTTTTTTTTTTTGAGACACTAGGGTGACCCGCAAGAAAAGAAATTTTCGAATTTCTTTGTGGTACCACCATTTTATTAGGTTCCCAAAAAAGTGAATACATGTACTTTTTTAATATCAAGAGGGTCTTCACCCACTCTACAAATTTTCCATAAGAATAGCATGGCAAAAAGTTATGAGGATTTTGCTGAATATTGCACTGGATAGTAATAAATTTCAAAATTTCATGTATTTTTAAATTAATTTTTATTTGTTTTAACAAATTTTGTTCAGTTGAACAACTTTATTTTATTTCAATTTTATTTAAATCCAACTTTTCATAAAAAAACTAGAAAATCGTACTTTCTTGGTAGTTTTTAGAGTTTTGTAGCCCCGGGCTGAAACTCTTATAGTTTCGGTCGGGTGTCCGTCTTTCCATTGTAATTTTGTTCACTACACGACTTTACCCTACCTTATACTACTTTACCACGTATCCTCCCCGACATTAAACCGTACCCTAGCGACTTCACCCGGTACCCTAGCCTACTTTACCCTGTACCCTAACCGACTTTACCCCATACCCTACGGCCTACATGACTACTTCGTACCCTATCCGAGTTTTCCCCGTACCCTATCCGACGTTACCTCGTAGCCTAGCCGACTTTACCCAGTAACCTAGACGACTTTACCCCGTACCCTAACCGACTTTACCCCATACCCTACATGACTTTACTTCGTACCCTGTCCGAGTTTACCCCGTACCCTATCCGAGTTTACCCTGTACCCTATCCGACTTTACCTCGTAACTTAGCCGACTTTACCGAGTAACCTAGACGACTTCAACCCGTACCCTCACCGACTTTACCCCAAATCCTACATGACTTTACTTCGTACCCTAGTCGAGTTTATCCAGTACCTTATCCAAGTTTGCCCCGTACCCTATTCGACTTTACCTCGTAGCTTAGCCGACTTTACCCCGTACCCTAAGCGACTTTACCCCAAACCCTACATGACTTTACTTCGTAACCTAGCCGAGTTTATCCCGTACCTTATCCGACTTTACCTCGTAGCTTAGCCGACTTTACCCAGTACCCTAGACAACTTTACCCCGTACCCTAACCGACTTTACCCCATACTCTACATGACTTTACTTCGTACTCTAGCCGAGTTTACCCCGTACCCTATCCGAGTTTACCCCTACCCTTTCCGAATTTACCTCGTAGCCTAGCCGACTTTACCCCATAACCTAGCCGAATTTACCCCTACCCTAATCAACTCCACATCGTGCTCTGAGGGGGAGAGGAAGTAGGGTTAGTGATTTAATTAATGTCCTACTGGGCTCTAAAACCCCTTTTCGTAGGCGCATGGCGCCTACTTTGACTATTTTTTTTTCACATTTTTCAAAATCTTACTTTTTCCAAGTTACTTCTTATTGTTTAAATAATTTGTATTTGTTTAAACAATTTATTATCTGATATTATCAAGAATTAACGGTATTTTCTTAATGCTTTGGCCTAATGTATGAATTTTAAGATTGAATTTTTTTATTTTCGTCATCTAATTATTGTTTAAGCAATTTTTAATTGTTTTAATGAAACTTTTCACAGAAAAAGCTATACAAAAGCGTTTTTTTTCTCTATCATTTTGTAAACAAGTTCCATTACTTTTGTCTAAATCTTACATTTTTTAACCTATAGCTAATTGTATTGCCGAATTACTAAATATGAATACCTATTTCTCAAAAGTTTTGAATGCATTTTTGAATAAATATGAAGGATTAATATATATATATATATATATATATATATATATATTCAGAAATAGGTTCTCACATTTAATAATTAGGCCATAGAATTAGGAAAATACCATTAATTGGTGATATTATGAGTTAACAATTTTTGGAACAAATAAAAATTGTTTCAATGTTAGCAGTAAAGTTAAAAAATCTAAAAATTAGGAAAAAGTAATGGAATTTATTGAAAAAATAGCAGAAAAAAAACGTTTATCAAGCTTTTTCCTGTAAAAATACGTGCATTCAGACAATTATAAATTGCTTAAACTATATATATATATATACGACGAAGATAAATCATTGTTTAAACAAATACTAATTGTTTAGCCAATGAGAAATGGCTTGAAAAAAGTCAGAATTATGCTTAACTTTTGAAACTTGTTAAAACGCTAGCAAGAAAGTACGATTTTCTAGCTTTTTCTGTTAAAATGTTGGATGTAAACAACAATAAATCCTTCAAGCAATGAATATATGTGACGTGCGCCGAAGAAAGGGGGCTTACTCTGGAAAAATCGAAATCGAGGTTTTTACACCTTTCGATAGTTTTTGAGTTGCTCTTTTTAATGAAACGATCGAAAAAAAAATCCGAGCCTTATTATTGCTAATAATTGAGTTGATAGGTACCCGAGAAATCGTGCTTTCGCTCGAGATCTCGTGAAACACCTCCCACCATTCACCACCACATCTCCGCGTCTCATCTATGCCCCGTCCGCGAGCAGCGCCGCTATATGCGTGAGAATGTAGTGGCAAGCTTCTAAAAGTCGCGTCTATCGGGTCGACTTCGACCGCTCGTCCTGAAAAATCTCGCTTTCCAGAGTAAGCCCCCTTTCTTCGGCGCACGTCACATATAATCGAAATAAAAATATTACAGTCATAATGTATATTTATATTTATATATGTAATATTTTTCTGTTTAATAATATACCTTGTTTATTAAATAGACCATAGAATTCCTAAAATACCCATAATTCGCGATATTCTATGGAAATAAAGTGGTTTAGATTAACAAAAACTGTTCAAACGTTTGAAAATCAATTAAGAAATACACAGGATCTTGAAATTTATTTTTTGTAACGCACGCACGAAATGTTCGCTTTTCGAGGCATGTATTGCGTGCGGGAAGTGACCAATTCCAAAGCCGTGGTAAAAAGCAGTTATAAAAAGACTTTTTCTAGCTGCTGCGCTTGCGCACTTCCAGCCAGATTACTTTTTCTTGCTGTTGCGCTTGCGCATTTCGATTCAGATTTACTTTCTAGGACTGCCGGAATAATAACCTCACTTCACTATGATTTGACGCTTGAGAGACTGATTGTGAGAAGTGAATAGTGATTGGACCAACTCGAAGTGATAAGTTACCATAAATGAATGATAAATTACCATCAATTACCGATAAATTACCGGAAATTTTAGAAATTTTTGGATACCTGAAATTTCCGGAAATTCATCAACTTTCCATAAATTTTCGGAAATTTGGGAAATTTATGAATTTTCTATAAATTTCCGGAAATTTAGCTATTTTCCATAAATTTCCGAAAATTTTGGAGATTTTCAAATTTTTTCCAAAAAGCTTTGGCTACCTGAAATTTCCGGTAATTTAGCCATTTTCCAAAAATTACCGGAAATTTAGCAATTTTTCATAAATTTCTGGAAATTTTTGGAATCTGTCCAAAAATCCTTGGAGACCTGAAATTTCCGATGATTCAGAAACTTTTCATAAATTTCCGGAAATTTTGGAAATTTTCGGATTTTTTCCAAAAAGCTTTGGATACCTTGAAATTCGGGAAATTTCCGGTAATATACAAATTTACCGGGAATTTTCGGTAATTTTTTGTAATTTTACCATAAATTTCCAAAAATTACCATAAATTTCAAAAAAAAATTATCATTGTTTCTCAAATCGAAAATTTCCTGCATTTTTTACAAAAAATATCGTGTGCAACAGGTGCTGAAAGTAGACAGTTGCAACTCTTGTGTGGAACTGCCTACTTTCCGCACTTGCAGCACAATATACTATTCTCATGTGAATTTATGGAAAAAATTAGAAAATAATAATAATTTGGGGAATTATTCTACAAAATCCTCATTGCACAATACATCAGGTTGTTTTTGAGGCACCATAAAAGGAATTCAGGGGGGTTGATATCAAAAATGAATCATGATTAAGGCCATAAAAGTCAACAGTATGTATAATTTATTTACCAGGAAGTTCTATTTCCAGAAAAATAATTTACCTGAAAAACCCCCAGATTATTACTAGCAATATAGTATTTTACTGGAAAATGTTATATTGTTACGATTTGTCACCAAAGATCCACTAGATTGTTGAGAGAGATCTAGTGGTTTTTCGGGAATATGATTTTCAGGGAAATTGAACTTTCTGCTAAATGAATACCTTGATGAATACCTATGAATACCTAAATTAATCTGCATTTTTCTTCTCGGATCGGTAGAAGCGATTCAACAACCATCAATATTAAAATTATTAATCAATTGTTCCATTTTCTCATAAATGAAGAATTCAAACCACATTTTCTTTCACCATTCTGAAGAGAAGGCAATTTATTATTGAAAAATACAATTGTTGTAAATCATGCAACGACCTTATTCTCTGTATTCGGATCGTGTTATATTGCACCGAATATGACTAAGAAGTTAGTGATGCATGTCGATCATCTTTGGATAAAATCGATATTTGCTTAAAAAATAGTTAAATGGTACTCAAATGTAATGGAGATCAAGAATTTGCAACGAAAAAAGTAAGTCGATCAAGACGAGACGATCATCTTGACTGAGTGATTGTTCGTCTCGATGTGAAGAGTATGTTGCTCAAGGTTTTAATTTAATCTCACGAGATTTTTGAAAAATTTTTAAATGATCGACATGCATCACTACTAAAAATAGCCATTTTTGCACATTTCGGTTAGGATATCTCAAAAACCTGACGTATAAGAAAAATCAATGATATTGGTTTGGAGGTAACCAAAACCAAACTCCGTTCTTAAACTGTTGTCGATCAAATCCAAGTAATCAAATTTTTTGGTCTTTATAGTCTTATAAAAAACAACACATTTCAATTATGGTGTCAACATTTTAATATGATTAACGTTTCGGCTCGGCTTTGAGCCATTGCTTCGACTTATTTTTAAAAATGTATGTGTGAATCTTTAATATCTCACTAAAGATTTAAAGATATATATATTGTTTTTAAAAACTGGAATGTCTTTACTGAAAATTTTATCTTAATGAGTACGAAAAAATTGACTTCACATCACTTTATTATTAATGTTCTTCCGACAATTACTCGACTTCAGATCTTAAGAATGGCTCAAAGCCGAGCGGAAACGTTGATCATATTAAAATGTTGACACCATAATTGAAATGTGTTGTTTTTTATAAGATTGTAAAGACCAAAAAATTTGATTACTTGGATTTGTATAGGAAAAATTCAGAGAACGGATTCGTTTTTAGGATACCAAATTTCTTCGGGGTCACGCAGTCCGGTCTTTGGGTACAAATTTTGTCGGCCTGTGTAATTGATAAAAGTGCTGTTTCCTCTCCGCAAAAAGTCAAAAACTTTCAAGGTAAGAGAACTCTGCGTTGTATACTTGCTGATATCTTTTAATATCCACCGAAACTAACCGTTGACACCTAGATGGCTGTCCTATAATTAAACAATCAACATTGTCACCCTAAATATCTAAAGTATGAGTGTGAACATCAATTTTTTTTAGTGTAGAAATGAATATAAATATTAAAGTTTTTCTTGCGATGAAGGAGGTCAGTCCAGAATATTAAAGGTTCGTCGAAGGTGGTGAAAGGCCGAGGGATCAGTTCTCTGATAAGAAGACACCCGTAGGTGTAATTATGATTACCGCAGTGCAGAGAGAAAGACGGAGTATTGTGGCTCGTATGGCAGCCAAGGGATCGTGGGGAAATAGGAATCCACGAACGGCACTTTCGCGTCTCTGCTGCCACCCCCAACAAACGATGTTTTCCGATTGTTGGTCCCTTGGCTTTTCGCCACCTAGAGCCTTAAAAATAGACAACTTTTCCGTCTTTCTAATTTTTTTTTATAATCCACTCTATACATTTTATATCCCTGCAGATTTAATGTTTACTACAGGCCTGAGAGATTGTTAAGAAATAAGTGGGTAGGCCCTGAGTTATTGACCATGGGGGAGGGTGATTAAAAATATCACACATAGAAACCATTTTATTTTAATAACGGCAAATAATATATTGTTATTATTTATTATTACCATTATATTATTAATAATAAGTAGTATTTGAAAAAAAACTGACATCGATTGAGGTAATGAAAGCGAACTTCATAGAAAATTGCAAACTTCTCTTACGAAATAATGTATGTAAATTAGTATAGGCTTGTAATGATTTTTCTATGATGCATTTTCTATAATTTTTTTACAATTATAGAAAATTCGTTATGTAAAATTATTATACAATAGAAAATGGTTATAATATAATCGGCAGTGGAATAAATAATACAACAATAGTGAAGGAAATACTGCAAAAAGTAGACCAAATACAAAGAAACGATTTACTTTAAACCACTCATAATCTCATTTTGAAGTACACAAAAATAGCAATTCTGCACAAATGAACTTTGCCCAAACATCTGTATTTCAAATACATCTTTAAAATCGCTTAAATTTTATTGAAACCCCTTAACTTGTTTTGTAATATTTTTTAATTCATTGAAATCTTTGAAATCTGTTAAAATCCGTAAAAATCCATTGACATTCTGTAACGACTCTTGAATTCCTTTAAAACCTTTAAAATAGTTAGAAATCAGTAGAAGTTATTTTAAATTCCTTAATTATGAAAATAATAAGTTTAATGTCTTCCCTACAAGTTCTCTAGAAATTTCTTGAAATTTACAGATTTCTCTCGAAAATCTTTTAAATACTTAGAGGTCCTATCGAATCTCTTGAATCTCGAAGTGAAATTTATTTCCTTCTCTTAAGTTCTCTATAAAATTGTTGGAACCCTTAAAATCCATTGAAATCTTTGGAAATCTTGGTAGATTCAATCAAATATTTTAAATCTTGTGCAATTTCATTCAACCTTGAAATCGCTTGAAATATTTGGAATCACTAGAAATAGTTTGAAATTTGATTTTATTTAATTTATTTTACAAAGTTCTATAGAAATCCCTTAAAATTAAGCTCAAAATCTTTGGAAATCCTACGAAACTCTTCGAAACCCTTTGTAATTTCCGAAATCTCTTGAAATTCTTTGGAATCTGTTCAAATAAGTTAAAATGCCGTAAATCCTTTGAAATAATTCCAGACCCTATGAACTCCCTTAAATCATGTGAAATTCTGTGAAATTCCTTGAAATATTTGGAAACCCTACAAAATTATTTCACATTTTTTGAAATTTTTTAAATCTCTTGAAAATCTTTGGAATAAAATTGTTGAAATCCGTAAGAATCCCTTGAAGTAAAATTTATTTCATTCCCTCACATTCCCTAGAAATTTCTTGAAAAGCCTTACAATCCATTTAAATCTTTGAAAATCGTAAAAATCCATTAAAATAAGTCGTAATCATTCGAAATCCCTTCAATATAAATTAAATTGAACTTATTCATCAAAGTTCTCTAAGAAAACTGTTCAAATCCCTTGAAATCTTAGGTATCTTTTGAAATTTTTGGAGATTCAATAAAATCCTTCAAATCTTGTGGAATACCTTGAAATATGATAAAATCCTTTAAAATGGTTGGAATCACTATGAATTGTTTGAAATTTCATTCAATCTCATTTATTTTCCAAACTTCTCTAGAAATTCCTTGAAATAGAGCCTCAAATATTTGGAAACACTACAAAATTATTTGACATTCCTTGAAATTTCTTAAATGGCTTGAAAATCTTTATAGTCTTTCAACATAACTTAAAATATTAAAAATCTTTCGAAATTTAGTAAATTCCTTCATAACCCTTGAAACGGTTGAAATCCTTCAAATCTTGTGAAATTCCTTGAAATACCAGAAAATCCTTCGAAATGTTTGAAATCACTCAAAGTTTCTTAAAATATCATTTAATCGCTTTTTCCATCTACTCAAACTCCTGTTAAAATAAAAAATCCCCTCTTCCTTCCTACAGGCTCATTTGAAAATCCAAAATCCCCTTCTTCAACCCCTTAAGCTCTTTTAACAATCAAAAATCTCCTTTTTCATCCCATCAGACACATTTTACAATCCAAAAACCCCTTTTCTATCCCCTCAGGCTTATTTTACAATCCAAAATCCCCTTTTCCATCCCCTCAGGCTCCTCTAACAACCAAAAAAACCCTTTTCCATCCCCTCAGGATCCTCTCACAATCCAAAATCCCCTTTTCCACCCCCTCAGACTCCTGTGAAATTCCAAAATCCCCTTTTTCATTCTCTCAGGCTCGTTTTACAATCCAAAATCTCCTTTTTCATCCCCTCAAGTTCCTTTTACAATGAAAAAACTCCTTTTACATCCCCTCAGGCTTCTCTTACAATGCGAAATCCCCTTTACCACCCCCTCAGACTCCTTTGACAATCCAAAATCCACTTTTCCATTCTTTCAGGGTCGTTTTATAATAAAAAATCTCCTTTATCATCCCCTCAGAGTCCTTTTACAATACGAAATCTCCTTTTCTATACCTCCAGACTCATTTTATAATCCATAATCCCCTTTTTGATCCCCTCAGAGTCCTTTTACAATACGAAATCCCCTTTCCTTTACCCCCAGGCTCCTTTTATAATCCATACGCCTCTTTTCCATCCCCACAGACTCCTTGGGCAATTGAAAATCCCCTTTTCCATCCCGCAGGCTCTTCTTACAATCCACAATCCCCTTTTCCATCCCCTTAGACTCCTTTGACAATCCAAAATTCCGTTTTTCATTCTCTCAGGCTTGTTTTACAATCCAAAATCTCCTTTTTCATCCCCTCAAGTTCCTTTGACAATCAGAATCCCCTTTTTCATTTTCTCAGGCTTGTTTTACAATCCAAAATCTCCTTTTTCATCCCCTCAGGCTCCTCTTAAAAACCGAAATCTCCTGTTCGGTTCCCTCAGGCTTCTCTCAAAATCAAAAATCCACTTTTCCATCCCCTCAGGCTCCTCTTACAGTCCAACATCCCCTTTTCCACCCCCTCAGACTCCTTTGACAATCCAAAAACTACTTTTCCATGCTTTCAGGGTCGTTTGATAATAAAAAATCCCCTTTTTCATCCCTCAGAATCCTTTTACAATCGAAAATCCCCTTTAACATCCACTCAGGCTTCTCTTACAATCAAAAATCCCCTTTTCCTATTCCATCAGACTCGTCTTACAATCCGAAATCCCCTTTTCCACCCCCTCAGACTCCTTTGACAATCCAAAATCCACTTTTACATTCTTTCAGGGTCGTTTAATAATAAAAGATCCCCTCCATCATCCCCTCAGAGTCCTTTTACAATACGAAATCTCCTTTTCTATACCTCTAGACAAATTTTATAATCCATAATCCCCTTTTTGATCCCCTCAGAGTCCTTTTACAATACGAAATCACCTTTCCTATACCCTCAGGCTCCTTTTATAATCCATAATCCCCTTTTCCATCCCCATAGACTCCTTGGACAATTCAAAATCCCCTTTTTCATCCCCGCAGGCTCTTCTTACAATCCAGAATCCCCTTTTCCATCCCTTTAGACTCCTTTGACAATCCAAAATCCCGTTTTTCATTCTCTCAGGCTTTTTTTACAATCCAAAATCTCCTTTTTCATCCCCTCAAGTTCCTTTTGACAATCTAAAATCCCCTTTTCCATCCCCTCAGGCTTCTCTTACAATCTAAAATTTTCTTTTCCACCCCCTCAGACTCCTTTGACAACCCAAAATCCACTTTTCCATTCTTTCAGGGTCGTTTGATAATAAAAAATCCCCTTTTTCATCCCCTCAGAATCCTTTTACAATACCAGATCCCCTTTTCTATACCTTCAGACTCCTTTCACAATCCATAATACCCTTTTCCATCCCCACAGACTCCTTGGACGATTCAAAATCACCTTTTCCATCCCATCAGGCTCCTCTTACAACTCAAATTCCCCATTGCCATATCCCTTTACTCAATATTCTTAAAAATAATTAATTATTCGGAAATTATCTGTAACAAGAAACCTATGGTAAAATCTCGGATATTATTACAGATTTTTTTACTAAAATATTTGCTTTGTCTTTTATCATAATCATAGAAAATAGATCAACCGTCCAGACCGTTCATATGTTTCTCAGAAAAGTTGCAGTTTGCCGCAATGAAAGTGTTTATTTAAAAAATAATACTGCCGAAAAAAGTTGCTATTCGTCATAGGTTATAGTTTAACACATGTCCTTAAATTCGTCAAGGGTTGACGCTCGTATAATATAAAATAGTAACAATAATGAATAAATAATGAATAAAAGATCAAACACTTCTCACAATCCCCATAACAACAAATTCCGAAACTCTCCCATAAATCCTCGTCTTAGCAAACTATCCTCAATAAAAATAGCACACCACGTATCCATGGTGATTTGTACAGTTTCTCGCGGCTACCTCTTGATAGTATTGTAGATGTAGACGAAGGAAAGGAATAGAAGGCAATAGGGGTGGTCGGTTACATATAAAGCATAGGCCGAAACGAGACCTCAGGGTGCCGTGGCGTGCACCCATGGGGTCCATGTTGGAAAAACTCAGCTGTTAACTGCTCCTGCAGCGCCTCTCCGGGTGTAGGTTCCACCACACCAACCCCACACCTATACAAAATCACACGTGTGTTGCATACATAGAATCCATACGATACCATAAAACTTACAGTGTTGTACACGAAAACACGCATACGAGCGATAATGGCAAGGAAAGATGTATGGGAACCGATTTAAATTAAAGGGAGTTTCGCGCGTGCGAAATATCCAACCGCGACCACCAGGTCCTTGGGGACTCGTATTGCTCCTACCAACCCTACCTACCCAGGGAAAGAGTGGTCCTTGAATTCCGCCACTGACACCGAAGCCATACATACCACTTTGATGGAACGTGGACTTCCTTTGATCTGATCCTTTGTGCCTCAAATTAGCCAGCTTTTAGCTCTTTCAACTCGAAACAGAAATGCTCACATTCGAGGATATTATTGATGAACTTTAGGCAACCGATTTTTAAACTATGCTAAATTCAATTTTTAACCATATAGTTCAATTTTCAAACCAACAAGACGAATTTTTTAGAATACATACAGTTGAATGTTTTCGACCAGAAAAGTTGAATTTTCGACAAAACTGTTCATATCCAGCCAAGAAAGAGAATTTTTTCACCAAAAAAGGTGAATTTAGCAAGACAGTTAAATTTTTAACTAAATAATTCAACTTGCAACTGCATAGTTGAAATTGGTATCGAATAGCTAAATTTTTAACCTACGAAGATGAATTTTCAACCAAGGAAAAGTAATTTCTTCCAAGAAGATTAATTTTCTACTAAAATATGAATTTTCAATAAAATGCATGTTTCAGCGAAGCAATTTAATTTTAAACTGAAAAAGATGAGGTTTTAAACAAAAATGAATCTTGAACAAAGAAGATTAATTATCTATCTAAGTGAACGAATTTTTGACAAAATAGTCAAATTCTCCACCAGATAGATGACTTTTTCACGAAGAAGGTAATTTATCTAAGCAAATTGACGGCTTTTTAACAAAATAGTTTAGTTTTCAACCTGAAAGAAGAGAAAATGATTTTTCAACCAGAAAGTTAATTTTCAATCAAGAAAAATGAATTTTCAACGAAATAGGTGAATTTTCAACTAACAAGAATTAATTTGAACCAAAAATGGAATCATTAATTTTTCCGTTCAAAAACTAATTTTCAACAACAACTAAAAAACGAATTCTCACCAAGTTAAATTTAACGAGAAAATTCGACATTTTAAGAAAATATTGAATCCTCAAAGAAGTAGATGCATTATCAACAAAGAAGATTTAATTAACTACCGAAGTAGACGAATTTTCAACAAAATAGTCAAGTTTTCAATCTTGAAAATCCAATGTTTCAGAAAACAGTTGACTTTTCAATCGGAAAAGAGAAACTTTGAACAAGAAAATTTATTTACAAATAAGGAAGATGAATTTTTATGTAATAGAATTTCAAAAGCTTTGATTTTAAAACATTCAATTTAGTTTTAAATTTAAAATTATCAAAGTTTAATCGCTTTGGATTAAAAATTCTTTTGATCCGAAAATATTTAACTTTAAGTTATTTAATTTTAAACGCTTTTAATTAGAATTAATACAATTACAATTCCTTACAATTCAAAATGATCCCATTTTCAAAATTCCAATCTGACAATATTCAGTTTTTAACGTTTTGAAATTGTTTTATTTTTGAAAATTTTTTATTTAGAACGTTTTGAATTAGAACTATAGAACTTCAGCGTCAAATTTTCAAAATTATAATCTGAAATTGTTCAATTTTGAGAGCTTCTGATCTACAATTTGTTTATTTCAAACACTTTAAATTTCAAATTATTCCACTTTGAGCGCTTTTATTTAGAAATAATACAAGTTTAATTATTTTTTATTTCATTCGAAGTGTTGTCCTTTTTTCAAAATCTTACGTAATCTAAAATTGTTTAATTTTGAATTTTTTCAGCTGAACATCGTTCAATATATTTTTTTGACTTTAAATGATTTGATTTGATTTTATTAAATTCAAACTTCAAAAGTGCCCTCTGGTGAATCATCAGGGGGGGGGGGGGGGTGGAAATGAATCTTTTTTAAATTTAAAATGAAACTTTTTGGTTAAAAATTCTTTTATTTTTTTCGAAAATTAAGATAATTGAATACCTAATGAATTCGTAAATTAAAAAAAAACTCCAGTTTCACAAATAGATTATAATATATTATAACATACTTATTCTGTCTTCCCAAAATAAAAATATCACGTTCTTGAAGACATGAAACGAATGACTTATTATTAGATATCTTATATTATTTGATTGCTTCGAGCATTATATTAATTAACATCAATGTCATCTATATCAGCATTCATTGACTTTTAAAATTAATGACAAAATAAATTATACCTGATTCAATCCAATAAATGGACCCTCAGCTAAAATAGATTTGATAAAGTTATTCAATTCTTGTTATGCATAATTAGAGTAAAGTGGATCCCATCAGAAAATACAAAATGAAATTACATATGCAGAATCTTGACAGGTACATTTTATGTCGCACTGGACCAGTTATTCGTGTAGAATCATAAATGGGACTGTCAAGATGATGGAAGCTAAAGTCAGTTTAAATTGTGAAGGTTTGACCTGGCTTTAATCTAGAAAATCTCCTAACTTCTGTTTAAGGTATATTTGCGAATTCGCCATAATACCATATGTAAATATTCTGCAGGAGAGGAACAAGCTTCTTGCTTATATTTATGCAAAGGAAGTCTAAAAAAAATTCTATTTGGAACTGGATTATCTGAGTGGGTACAGTGAGGGAAAGTAAAAGAGTTGAAAAAGGATCTTAGGTTAGAATTCGTATAACATTCAATAAGATAGAAAATTCTCTATCTTATTGAATATTATAAAAATTCTATTATAAGAATTCAATGATTGACTTACTGTGATTATTGATTATTATGATTTGTTCATTATTGTTTGAATATCTAACTTTTCTTCAATTCTCCTTGGGAAAATAGTATCTTTCAACTTTTTCACAAAGTTCACAAAGTTTACAAAGCCCCTGAAAACCACCTGCCCTTCCCTGTCCTGTCCAGCCTTGCCTTGCCTTTTGCCTTTTGCCTTGCCTTTTGCCATTTTCCTTTTGCCTTTTTCCTTTTGCCTTTTTCCTTTTGCCTTTTTCCTTTTGCCTTTCGCCTTTTGCCTTGCCTTTTTTCTTTTTTCCTTTTGCCTTGCCTTTTGCCTTTTGTCTTTTGCCTTAGATAAAGTCATCTGAGAATTAGGAGAAAGTAATGGAACTTATTTGAAAAATAACGAAAAAATCGTTCCTCTAGCTTTTTCCTATGAAAAGTTGAATTTAAAGAATTATAAATTATTTATACAATGAAAAGGCAATTACAATGAGAAAATTCATTCTCCACATTCATAAATTAGGCCAAAGCATTCAGAAAATACCAATAATTCGCGATATTATAAGATAATATATTGTGTGAACAAATGAAAATTGCTTAAATAATGAGAAGTAACTTGTGAAAAGTAAGATTCAGCCTGAACTAAAAAATGTTTTGATAAACTAGAAAAAAATTTCGATTTTCTAACTTTTTTCGTTGAAACGTTGAATTTCAACAAAAATCAATTGTTTGAACAATAAAAAAAAACTATTTTCATTGAAATATTTCTCCAAGTTCATTAAATAGACCACAGCATTCAAAAAATATCCCTTAATCGCAATATTAGATGGTAATAAAATTTTGCAAGCAATTAGAAATTAATTAGTATATACAGAAAATTTCGTAATTTATTTATCCATTAGGATCTAGAAAAAAAGAGAAAAAAGTAATAATAATTGAGGACAATATTCCGAAAAAATGT
>CAKNXH010063128.1:16868-122832 GCA_932178445.1 Andricus quercusramuli
TATTGCACTTGCATGGGGTAGTTTTTGGGGTACCATGAAAGGGGCTCACGATTTTGAAGAATTTTGAAGATTTGAGGGTATTTTATAAGATTCCAAGGAATTTCAATTGATATCAAGAATTTGAAGAGATTTCAATAGGTTTCAAAGGATTTTGAAAATTTTAGAATATTTTAAAAGATTCCAAGGCCTTTTAAAAAGCTTTTAATAATTCCAAGAAATTTAAAGAGATTTGAACAATTTCAAGGCATTTTCAAGCATTTTTTAAAAAATTTAAAGATATTTTGAAAGATTCAAGAAATTTCCATGAATTTATAGAATTTGAAGAGGTTTCAAAGATTTTAAAAGATTTCCCGGTATTTAACAATATCACTAGGAATTTTTAAAAGCTTTAAAACATTTTAAGTGATTTCAAAAGATTTTAAGCGATTTAAAAATTTTCAAACATATTTAAGGATTATAAAAAATTTGAAAGATTTCAGGATATTTTAGAAGATTGCAAGGAATGTCAATAGATTTCTAGATTTTAAAGAAATTTCAAAGGATATTAAATATTTTCCGTATTTTTCAAATACTCCAAGAAATCTTCAAAATATTTTACAAGTATTTCCAAAATTTCAGGGAATTTCCAATGATTATAAGAAATTTGAAAACTTTTAGGATATTTTTAAAAATTCTAAGGAATCCCAGTAGATTTATAGAATTTGAAGAAGTTTCAAGAGATTTGAGGAGATTTCAAAGGATTTTAAAGATTTCCGGTTATTCTAAAATATTCCAAGGAATTTTCAAGAGCCTTAAGAATATTAAGGGATTTCAAAAGATTTAAAACATTTCAGGAAATTTCGAAACACTTTTATAATATGAAGGAATTAAAAAAAAATCATGATCTCGAAGTATTTCGTAGGACTTCAAGTATTTCAAGGGATTTGAAGAAATTTAAAATAATATTATCAGATTTCATGTAACTTCATGGGATTTTAGGGTATTTTAATAGATTTCAAGGAATTTTCTAAAACTTTGAAAAATGTCCAAGGAGTTCAAAATATTTCAAAGGATTGCAAATATTTTAGGGTATCTTAAAGGATTTTAAGGAAGTTTTAATTACCAAGGAATTTCAAAATAGTTCATCAAATTTCATGTAACTTCACGCCATCTCAAGAGATTTCATAATATTTCAATATTTCAAAGATTTTGAGAGATTCTCAAACATTTAAAGGTATTTCCAAATATTTGAAAGAATCTACAAGATTTTAGGGTATTTCAAAAATCATCCCTCAAAAACAAGTATTTCACAATTTTTGAAATTAATATTACCCAAAAAGATCATTCATTATTTTTTTAATTCAATAGTTTTTGCACTATTTACTAAATACACCCTTAAATTTGGTGATCTACTTTTAGAGATTTAACAACAGATTCAACAGGAAGTAAAAATATGCCAACCTTTTAGTAGAGGAGAGATCTTTTAAATTGTTATTAAAAATATGAACTTAAGTGATTCGAACAAATTTTTCAATCTCATCTTATATTACATTTTATTAACGTTTATCATAATCGCAATCGTTCTTTAAAATGCTTAGGTTATTTTAGGTCACATTTGGCTTATCGAAAAATCTGCAAAAATGCACAACCAATATTAAATAATTGGATTTATGTGATTTATTTTTCAGAAATAGTGAAAAATTAAGTTTATGATTAATACTTTTTTACCAGATGGAACAGCTTTTTATGGGTTTTAAAGTTCCATATTGTTTTAGTTTTCTTTCTTTTAATCCTAATAGCTTATAATTGTTTGTTAATTATGGTTGTCTCGGGTAGTAAGTAACTAAATTATATTCAATAATACATGGCTGAAAATATTTCGAAAAATACGACTTTTAACATTGGGAGAGGAGGGGTACAAAATTGAAAAAATGTGCAACATAATTTGTGTATGGCTTCTAGGCATTAAACAGCGCTTCGCCACATTCTTATCTAACCTGTGATAAGGAAATACTCTGTATCCAAACTCTACACTTGTTCACATGACAATGTTCTATCTCCGCACATGCATATTGAAATGCTTCATCTCAGGAGTCCGAATGACAAGGTTCTATCTCAATTAGTATAGAACATTTCTTTCTGCACGCGCAAAGACAGGAACTTTTTATGTGGAGACGTCGAACTCTTCAGCCTCTTTTCTCCGAATGAAACCCTAAATAAAATTGACCGAAAGTCTCCAAAACGACGTAATTCCATTCCCCATAAATTTACATCTTCTTAAAATTTTCGCTATGCAAATAAATAAACTGAATCCCAGGATAATGCATAATTCAACCCTTGCCTAGGTCTAATCCTAATTACACCTGATCCAGCGGTCCAGGATCAGGTTACAGTTTCCAGAAGCAATATATCCCGTTTCTCGAACCCTGTTCTCGTAATAAAGTAAAAAATAGAACTGGTTCGCAAGGACATATGTAGAAACTAGAAAGCTCCCGCCGATGTGCGATAATATGTAAAGTGGTCGAGTTGTCCGGTTTGTTTACGAGCGTTTTGGCATAATTTCGCGATCATTTCGCATGCCGGAAGAAGAGAGTGGCGGTAAAGGAGTAAAGGAGAAAAGGAGGTAAAGAGAGGAGAGGAGAGGATGAGAGACTCGCGGCCGCAGGACGATGGTCCGCGTGGCTGAGGCCATGGTCCGGGGATCCGGGCATCATCCTGTATCCAGGTAGGTATCCAGGAGTCGGTGGTCCTCCGGGGAGAGATGGAGCCAGAGCACGAGAAGCTCGTCCAATTGGTGCCCAGGGTGCATTTGCGTCTAATTCAATGCATTACCCCTCCACCAACGCACCACCGGCTAACCACCCAGAAGCAACCAACACTGAACTACATTCTACATTCTACAATCCAATCGATCCATCTCCTAACAATGAGACGGGAATGACTTCCGGTGTGGTGCACTGAATGAGTAAGTTTTGCAGAAAGAAAAATGGATGTTCACACTCAACATCTAGATATTTAGGGTTAACATATTTAATCTATAACTATAAGACAGTCATCTAGATGTTCTCCTGTGACCAAAATATTAATAAATAATCATCAATTTTTCCCCAGTTTCATACGACATAAAGCATTGATTACACAGTCCCACAAAAAAAATTAAATTTCATATCCCTTAACCAGGCCCATGCACCCCTGTGTATTTTTTATCGCCGAATCCGAATCCAAGGTCGACAAAATTCATATACCCCCAAAATGTTTAGCTAGAGCCAAAAAAACACCCCTAGAATAGGGTGAAACTGAGATTAAGCAACGAGCATAGTTGTTGCGTCTTAATCAATCAAATTATACAAATTTTCAAGTGTATAGCGCATAAAATTAATTTGAAACACCCCTACAGACCTACCTCACCTACCCCCTAACCCAGCTAAGCCCTAAAATCCACCTCTACCAAACGACAAGCAAGCTAACCCACCTACCCCTGGGAACAGCGAGTTTAGTCTTCTATTTTTTTGAAATAATTACATTCGACACCACAAGCGTGCTAATCCACCTCCTTTGAACTTAGGGGTAGTTTCTTTTAACTCTTTAGGGGTAGCTTATTAGTATGACGTTTGACCCAGGATACTTACCGTCCAGTGCCGATTTTCATGAAACTTGTCACAGGGGTAGAGTTAAAAAAAACAGGGGTATCGTTTCGACTGAACTCGCCGTTCCCATTGTAGGTGGGTTAGCCTGCCTGTGGTTTGGTATGATTGGTTTCTAGGGGTCAGGTGAGTTAGAGGGTACGTGGGTTAGCACGCTTGTGGTGTCGAATGTAATTATTTCAAAAAAAAATAGGCGACTAAACTTGCTGTTCACAGGGGTACGTGGGTTAGCCTGCCTGTGGTTTGGTAGGATTCGTTTCTAGGGGTTAGGTGAGTTAGGGGGTAGGTGGGTTAGTACGCTTGTGGTGTCGAATGTAATTATTTCAAAAAATAGACGATTAAACTCGTTGTTCCCAGGGGTAGGTGTGTTAGCCTGCTTGTGGTTTGGTAGGATTCGTTTCTAGGGGTTAGGTAAGTTAGGGGGTAGGTGGTTTCGTATGGTAGGTGGGTTAGCCTGCCTGTGGTTAGGTAGGATTGGTTTCTAGAGGTTAGGTGAGTTAGGGGGTAGGTGGGTTAGTGCGCGTGTGGTGTCGAATGTAATTATTTCAAAAAAATGGGCGACTAAACTCGTTGTTCCCAGGGGTAGGTGTGTTAGCCTGCCTGTGGTTTGGTAGGATTTGTTTCTAGGGGTTAGGTAAGTTAGGGGTAGGTGATTTCGTACGCTTGTGGTGTCGAATGTAATTATTTCAAAAAAATAGGTGACTAAACTCGCTGTTCCCAGGGGTACGTGGGTTAGCCTTCCTGTGGTTTGGTAGGATTCGTTTCTAAGGGTTATGTGAGTTAGGGGGTACGTGGGTTAGCACGATTGTGGTGTCGAATGTAATTACTTCAAAAAAATCGGCGGCTAAACTCGCTGTTCCCAGGAGTAGGTGGGTTAGCCTGCTTGTCGTTTGGTAGGATTCGTTTCAAGGGGTGAGGTGAGTTATGAGGTACGTGGGTTAGCACGCTTGTGGTGTCGAATGTAATTATTTCAAAAAAAAGGCGACTAAACTCGCTGTTCCCAGGCGTAGATGGGTTAGCCTACTTCTCGTTTGATAGAGGTGGTTTTTAGGGGTTAGCTCGGTTAGGGGGTAGGTGGGGAGTATGTTTCAAATCAATTTTATGTGCTATACACTTGACAATTTGTATAATTATATTGATGAAGATGAAACAACTATGCTCTTTGCTTAATCTCATTTTCACTCCATTCTAGGAATGTTTTTTGGCTCTATCTGAAAATTTTGGGGGTATATGAATTTTTTTGACCTCGGAGTCGGATTCAGCGATAAAAAATACATAGGGATGCATGGGTCTGGTTCAGGGATATGAAATTTAATTTTTTTGTGGGGCTGTGTTATAAGCTCCATTAAGTGAACGACAGATGTTGACACTTTTTTCTCAATAATTGACTGTAAGCTTCATCAAGTGACCGAGAGAGGTATGGCGTTTTCCTGGACTCGGATTCATTTTCTACCAAAAAAGACGAATTCTTATCAAAAGAGTATATTTTTCAAGCTAGGATGCTTAACCGCTGGCTAAACACGGATTTTGCGTTTATTCTGCACTTTTTCCTGAGATTCGGTAATAAATCAAGAATAATTGAAGATTTGAAAATATCACACTTCACGGCCCAAAAGTTTCTCAAAACAGGGGAATTAGACAAATTAATTCTTTTATGTAACACAAGTATGGTTTCCTCGCTTTCTGGGCGTAGTTTGGAGCAGCAAAGTAGGTAATTGTTGGTCGTGGGGTACTTTATCGGCCTAGGCCAGTAAAGTACGTTTTACCGTCCGCAGAGAATGAGCGCATGCGCGTTCGTTACTTCAGCCCACGCGCACTGTTTTGCGCGGTACTTTTCTCTTCAAACTAACCTTAAACCTGAGACGTAATATCATGAAAAAACTCGGAAACCATACTCTTATCACATAAAATATCATGTGTACCGAGGCATAGAAGTATTTTGACGGGCGAGCGTGAGCTTACAAAAACGAGTCGAAGAACAATATACTATTAAATAAAATTAATGTGGATATGATATTGAACTCAATGTAACGCTTAAAATTCCTAAGATTTCAAGTCGAAATATAGTTACAACTTTCAAGCAAAGGCTCGAAATTTCAACAAAATAGTTGAACTTTTCACCAAATAGTACAATTATCGAACCAGAAAAAAAATAACTTTCAAGAAGACTGTTGAATTTTCAACAAAAATGTTTATACCCAACGAAGAAAGATACATTTTCAATGTAAAAAGATGATACCCAGATAGCAAAATGCCCGCCGATTACAAGCGATCTGCCGGCCCGTGGTCCGATCGATCGGACCGACTTGCCGGCAGATATGCACCTTAATGTGCACACCATTGATGTCTATATGCCTGCCCGACAGGCGGGAGCGACGCTGTCCGGCGAACTGCATGCCCGACGGTCCGGTAAAATGCAGGCTGAGTGTGCGAGTAGATTAAAATTCAAAAAATTTTTTCTTGTGTGAATAAAATAAAAATTTCCAAATATCACGAAAGGTAATGACGATTATAAAAATATCTGTTTATAATATTGACATTTTTCTTTCAGCTTGAACTTCATATTATTATACGCAGAATTTCATTACCTTTCGTGCTATTTGCTAATTTTGTTGATTTGAAGGACACCGACAGCAAAAAATTGCTAACAAATTTTTTGTTTCACACACAGCCAAAATAATACCAAAATCCGCAAACGATGAAAGGTATAACTCCGTTATACAAGTGGATTACTCCGTTTTCCAAGAGGATTACTCCATTTACAAGTGGATTACTTATTCTTCTATTTTATCTGGAACGAATAACAATTATTGTTTGCATATCGCATACATCCGAGCGAAAATTCACGGGTGTGAACGCCACACGAGATGAAACACGACAAGAACAGCTGATCCAAAACGCGCATGCGCGTTTTCGATCCCAAGCTACTCGCACTATCAGCCTGCAGCGGTCGTGTAAATCGCAGGCCCGTCGTTCCTCGCCGCTTGCAAGCCCGACGGGCATCTAATGTGCCGGACCGTTGCCTGCCGTTGTCCGCCTTTTGGTCGCATTCCGACTATGCCGCCCTGTCGCGTGCATTTAGCAGGCACGCCGGTCTCCAGCCCGTCGGGCCGATCGCGTGCCGGCACGTATTGTTATCTGGGTATTTTTCTACCATAAAGGATGAGTTTTCAATCCAAACGAAAGATTATACAACAAAACTGTTGAATTTTATACCAAAAAGAACACTTTAACAAAATAGTTGAATTTTAAACCTACAAAGATGCATATTCTACCAAAAAAATTCATTTTCTACCCAAAAAAATGTATTCTGAACTGAAAATGTACTAGTTGATATTTCAACCAAACAAGATTTCGATTTTAAATCAAGAAGAAAGATGAATTATCTACCAAGAAAAAAAAAATTTTCTACCATAAAGGAGAAATTTTCAATCCAAATGGACGAAATTTTAACAAACCAGATAGATTTTCGACCAAAAGAGTAAACTTTCCCATATAGTTAACTTCTTTTAACAAAGGAAACCGAACCCGAAAAGATAGTTTTTGAACTAAAAAAAATAAGTTTATAACAAAAAAGTGAAATAGTTGAATTTTTAGTATAAAAAATTAATTGAAAAAAAAAGAATTTTCATCCAGTTGAATTCAACTTAAAAAGAGGATTTCTTGACAAAATATTTAAATCCTAAACCAAAAAGATGAATTTTCAACAAAGAAGGTTAACTTTATACCCGAAAAGACAAATTTTCAACCGAAAAAATACAAATTTTTAACGAAAAAGTTAATTTCAACGCAAATAGTTAGCGTTTTGAATAAATAGTTTAATTTTCTACCTGGTAGTTGAATTTTCAACCAAAAAGATGAATTTTCATCTAATAAAATTAACTTTGTACCGAAGAAGACCAATTTTCAACGGAAAAGTTCATTCTCAACCAAATAGTTTAATTTCCTACGAAATGGTCGAATTTTTAAGCCAAAAAGACTTATTTTCTACATAAAAGTCCAAACCGAAAAAATGATTATGAACGATACATATATTGATGATTAATTAATTATTTATTTAATAGTTGATACTTTAACAGATAAGAAAATTTATTTCAAATGATGAACAGTTGAATTCAACAAAAAATACTAGTTTTAGGCCAAATAGTCGAATCCACAACCAAAATAGAATGATTTTCAACCAAAAAGTGGTACTTTTAAACCAAAAAAGATGAATTTTCTACCAAGAACGTTAATTTTTTCCGAAGAAGATGAAATTTCAAACAAAGTAAATAAATTTTCAAATATAGTAAAGATCAATTTTTCATTAAAAATATCAATTTTCAACCAAAAATGGAACAGTTACTTTTTCGGTTGAAAAAATTAATTCCCCACCAATGAAATCGAATGATAAAAAAAATGGTCAAATTTTCAACGAAAGAGATGAATATTTTTAACTAAAATGATGAATTATTAACAACAACAAAAATGGCTTTCAACAAAACAGTCGAATTTTTTACTCAAAAAGTGGACTTGACCAAAATAGTTGAATTTTCAACAAAATAGTTAACTTTTCAACTATTTAATTACATTTTCAAACGAAGAGTTCAATTTTAACTTTCAAATGTGATCTTTGAACAATAAAGATTAATTTAATTCTAAAAAAAAATCAATTTTCAAACAAAGAGTTGCATTTTTCATCGAAGAGGATAAATTTCTATAAAGAGATTAATTTTCTATCAGTAAAGAAGAATTTTCAATAAATACATGAATTTTTAGCCAAATTGTTGAATTTTCAGCATAAATAAAAAATCAAGTTTTCATTAAAAATATCAATTTTCAACCAAAAATAGAATAGGTCATTTTCAGTTTACAAAATTAATTCCTAACTAGTAAAATCGAATTTTTACTAAAATGGTTAAATTTTCAATTGAAAAGATGCATTTTTAACTAAAATCATGAATCTTAGACAAAAAGGTTGACTTTGAATGAAGTAGTCCAACTTTGAACCAAATATTTGAATTTTCAACCACAAAATGTCAATTACGATCCAAAAATATAATAGTAATAAACTTTTCAACCAATATGAATTACATTAATTCAACCAAAAGTAGTTCGATTTTCATATTGGCTTCTATTAATTCAGTTCGCATCTAAGGGGTCATTCACAAAATACGTGATACGTTCGTGGGGGGGGGGGGGGGTCAAATTATCATCCTCCATATTAATAACAATGAAAAAATCCTTACACATGGGGGGGGGGGGAGTGTCTGAAAAAATTCATCACGTATTTTGTGAATAGCCTCTAAGTGAAAAAACGTCTGAGTCTAACTTTGCAAATTACAAGGTTCCATCTCGAATCGTGCAAGTTGAAAGGTTCTATCTCGGAGGGACTGGTGCGCTATCGGCGATACAATTTACATGGCAGTTTGCAAGCTGACATAGTTTGCCACCGAGTAAGAACCCAGTCAATCGGACTTCCGAGATTAGAACCTTTCAATATAGATCTACCGAAATAGAATCTTGTAATATGGACGCGTGGATCTCAAAATTCAATTTTAAAATTATTATACACGTAATTCAAGAAGGGGGTTCTTTCTAAGATTTCGCTTTTTTATGAAGATTCACTGAGATGATTTTTTGTAAGATTCCTTGAATTTTTTTAGACTACATGTGTATAAATTGCTAAGATGAAGTAATTTTTAATTGAAGCTTAAGTTTTCCATTAAGGCGGGAAGCCTGAATTCTCCAATACAATCCAACTTTTCGCAGAAAACCATTCTTTTTTAAATCCAAATTTTTTTGCACTTTATCAGTGCATAGTTCAGGGCACAAGTCCCTCCCAAGAGATTTAACTTGTTTGAATATATATACTCGTGGCTTGTGTCTTACTACCTTAAGCACCTTTTGTACGAGCATTTCGAAGTCGAAAGACTTTGCGAATTCCCAGGATGTATGTTTATCTCTGTGACTTTATATTCTCTGTTCTTAATGCCAGTGCGTCTCTGTACATTTATTTTCCTGCTAGAGTGCCCAAATGTGAATTTAAAAATAATTTGCAAAACACGTTTTTCAGATGCTTCATATCCTTTAAACAAAAATATTAATATTATAATCTGATCTCACCTAAATTGTTTAAATTCATCAATATTGCGTATTTTGAATTCTGTAACTATCTTCTGAAAATAAGAATCATTATGTGAAGAAGAAAAATTCAAATTATAAAGAAAAGAAGGAGCCGTGTAATTTCGAATTAATAATAATTTACATTTTTTTGTTTGACTCTCCCTTGAAGTTATTTCTTCATGTGGTTCAAATCTTAACATTTAACACATATAAACCGTAGAATATGTTTTGAAACTATTAACAAATTAATAAGAAATTAAGGCATTTGAATTAGAACAATTACAAGTTTGAAGCATTTAAGATTAAAACTTTGACAACTGAAATATTTCAAATATAATAATTCCACACTTTTTGATTATTTGATACAATAATTTAAAAATTAAAAACCTTAACAGTTCAACAATCGAAAATTTTTAATATTCTTAATTAAACAATCTCAAATTCAAACAATCCAAATTTGAGAAGTGCCTACAGATATTTGAATTTTTCCAGAATGGTATACTGTAAAATTAAAAGTAATATTATTGAGCAATTTTTAGTTCCTAAAAAGTCCCATTGAGATCCCATTAGGATTCCGGATAAGGTCCCGCTAAAGTACTATAGGTATGAAACAAATCAGTACTAAGAACAACTTTTCCCAACATTTTGTAAGAGTCAAAATACAGGGAAAAAGTACTAAAAAAGTTCGATTTGTATTTTTTGCGAAATATTTATAAGTACATATAATACTTTTGTAGGACAAAAGTATCTTAAAAGTCTCACTGATTTTTCATTTATTTTCATTCCAAATAGAAATTTCTGAGGACAAAAGTAGCAGGAAAAACACATTTCATTTTTTTTAATTTCTGCAAGCCGAAAATAATTTTGGGACAAAAGTACTAGAAACGTTCCATTTTATTTTTACGAAATTTTCACAATTGCTGATGGGATTTATCTCCCAAAAAACTACTGCTAAAATAGGACTAAAATAACAAAAAAGTTCAAAATATGTCCCGTTCAATTTACCTAAAATTCTTTAGTAAATTCAAAAAGACTTTAGGAAATTTAAAATGTGTCAAATCAACATTCCATTTGAAAACTAAATTTTTAACGGAGTAGTTAAAAATTCAATAAAATAAAATGAATTCTCAAAGAAAAATATTCATAGAAAAAATTAATCCAAAAAAGAACGAATTTTTGACAAAAGAGTTGAATGCTCAAACAAACAAGATCAATTTTTAACAAGTTGCCTTTTTAACAACAAGAAAGACTACATTTTTTGCTAAAAGAAACAAATTTTCTGCAAACAGTTTAATTGTTTAACCTGAAAATATGAATTTGCACCAAAAAAGTTAATGTCTAACCAAAAAGTTGAATTTTCCAATAAACAGATGATTTAATTTTCCACCAAGAAGATTAATTTTCTACAAAAAAAAATACATTTTCAACGAGATAGTTATATTTTTAACCAGAGAGATGAATTTTCAACTCAAATTATACATTTTCGACCTAAAATTTTTTTAACAATCAACATACATATAGTTACATTTCCAATCGTAATTTTAAACTAAATAGTTGAATCTTTGAAAAAATACTGAAATTTTCTACTTACAAAGATGAATTTTCAACCAAATAGTGCAATTTTCAAACAAAAAAGATTAAATGTCAAACAAAAACAGTTGAATTTTTAACAAAATATTTAAATTCTTAACACTATAATTGCATTTTAAACCAAATCGTGTAATTTCTAATATACAAAAGATGAATTCTAAACAAAAAAGACTCATTTTCAACCAAGAATTATGCTTCTATAAAAAAGACGAATTTTCAACAAAATACATGAATTTTTAAATGAATAGTTGAATTTTCAACCAAGGATATTAATTATCACAGGACCACAAAATGATTCAGGGAGTCTACTGGGATTCTAATAGGTGTACGTTATGTTTTTGGGGTCGCTGAACACGAATCCGTTCGCAGAATTGAGCCAGCACGTCAGGATTTGCAGTAAAATTCAAAAAATCGCTGAAACTCCCGATTTTCTTTATACATTTCGGTCCCAAACCCACAGACCCTAAACCCACGAACCCCAAACTCCAATACCCACAAACCTCAAATATAATACCAATTGAGAAATTGGTATTGTAGGATGTGAGGTTTTTGGGTTTGTGGGAGTGGAGCTTGTGGACTCACGCTATACAAGCACCCCATCCTGAGAGGCAAGAGGACTCACGCTGAATAAGCACCCCATCGTGAGAGGCAAGGTGACTCACGCTAAAAAAGCAACCCGTCGTGAGAGGCAAGGAGACTCACGCTAAACAAGCGGCCTATCGTGAGAGGCAAGGGTACTCACGCTAAACAAGCAACCCGTCGTGAGAGGCAAGCAGACTCAAGCTTAAGAAGCACCCCATCGTGAAAGGCAAGGGGACTCACGCTAAACAAGCATCCCATCGTGAGAGGCAAGGGGACTTACGCTGAATAAGCACCCTGTCGTGAGAGGCAAGGGCAGTCATGCTAAGCAAGAACCCCATCGTGAGAGGCAAGAAGACTCACGCTGAATAAGCACCACATCGTGAGATGCAAGGGGACTCACACTAAACAAGCACCCCATCGTGAGAGGCAAGGGGACTCACGCTAAACAAGCACCCATCGTGAGAGGCAAGGAGACTCACGCTAAACAAGCACCCCTCCGTGAGAGGCAAGGGGACTCACGCTGAATAAGCATCCCCTCGTGAGAGGCAAGGGGACTCACGCTGAATAAGCACCCCCTCGTGAGAGGCAAGGAGACTCACGCTAAACAAGTACCCCCTCGTGAGAGGCAAGAGGACTCACGCTGAATAAGCATCCCGTCGTGAGAGGCAAGGAGACTCACGCTGAACAAGCACCCCATTATGAGAGGTAAGGGGACTCACGCTAAACAAGCATCCCATCGTGAGAGGCAAGGGGACTTACGCTGAATAAGCACCCTGTCGTGAGAGGCGAGGGCACTCATGCTAAGCAAGAACCCCATCGTGAGAGGCAAGGGGACTCACGCTGAATAAACACCACATCGTGAGATGCAAGGGGACTCACACTAAACAAGCACCTCATCGTGAGAGGCAAGGGGACTCACGCTAAACAAGCACCCATCGTGAGAGGCAAGGAGACTCACGCTAAACAAGCACCCCCTCGTGAGAGGCAAGGGGACTCACGCTAAACAAGCATCCCATCGTGAGAGGCAAGGGGACTTACGCTGAATAAGCACCTTGTCGTGAGAGGCAAGGGCACTCACGCTAAGCAAGAACCTCATCGTGAGAGGCAAGGGGACTCACGCTGAATAAGCACCACATCGTGAGATGCAAGGGGACTCACACTAAACAAGCACCCCATCGTGAGAGGCAAGGGGACTCACGCTGAATAAGCACCCCGTCATGAGAGGCAAGGAGACTCACGCTAAATAAGCACCCCTTTGTGAGAGGCAAGGGGACTCACGCTGAATAAGCACATCGTCGTGAGAGGCAAAGAGACTCACGCTGAACAAGCACCCCATTATGAGAGGTAAGGGGACTCACGCTAAACAAGCACCCCATCGTGAGAGGCAAGGTGACTCACGCTAAACAAGCACCCTATCGTGAGAGGCAAGGGGATTCACGCTAAACAAGCACCTCGTCGTGAGAGGCAAGGAGACTCACGCTAAACAAGCACCCCCTCGTGGGAGGCAAGGGGACTCACGCTGAATAAGCACCTCGTCGTGAGAGGCAAGGAGACTCACGCTGAACAAGCACCCCATTATGAGAGGTAAGGGGACTCACGCTAAACAAGCACCCCCTCGTGAGAGGCAAGGGGACTCACGCTGAATAAGCACTTCGTCGTGAGAGGCAAGGAGACTCACGCTGAACAAGCATCCCATCGTGAGAGGCAAGGGGACTTACGCTGAATAAGCAACCTGTCGTGAGAGGCAAGGGCACTCACGCTAAACAAGCACCCATCGTGAGAGGCAAGGAGACTCACGCTAAACAAGCACCCCATCGTGAGAGGCAAGGAGACTCATGCTCAACAAGCACCCCATCGTGAGAGGCAAGGGGACTTACGCTGAATAAGCATCCCTTTGTGAGAGGCAAGGAGACTCACGCTAAACAAGCACCCCATTGTGAGAGGCAAGGGTATTCACGCTAAATAAGCACCCCTTTGTGAGAGGCAAGAGGACTCACGCTAAACAAGCACCCCATCGTGAGAGGAAAGGGGACTTACGTTAAAAAAGCAACTCATCGTGAGAGGCATGGAAACTTGGAATAGTATCATGAAAACTTATCTAACAAAATTTGACCAAAGTGGAAGCTTTAGTCAGACTTCAAAACAACACCTTGACATTAACAGACCTAAAATCTTCAAATTCTACTCGCCAGCAAACCCACATTTCCATACCCACAAACCCGAAAACCTCACATCCTACAATACCAATTTCTCAATCGGTACTATATTTGAGGATTGTGGGTTTGGGTTTTGTGGGTTTGGGGTTCGTCGGTTTAGGGTTTGTGAGTTTGGGACCGAAATGTATGCAGAAAATAGACATTTTAACCATTTTTTTAATTTTACTGCAAATCCTGACGTGCTGGCTCAATTCTGCGAACGGATTCGTGTTCAGCGACCCCAAAAACATAAAGTACACCTATTAGAATCCCAGTAGACTCCCTAAACCATTTTGTGGTCCTGTGTTATCAAATAAAATCATGAATCTGCAAACGGAAAGATGATTTCTTTACAAAGAAGTTAATATATCAACCAAAAAAGACAACTTTCCAATCAAAAAGACGAATTTTCTACAAACAGTTGAATTTTCAACCCGAAAATATTAATTTTTAACCAAAAAAACGAATTTTCATAAAAATAGTTCAACTTTCAACCAAAAAGTTCAATTTTCAAAGAAAATTATGAATCTGCAACCAAAAAAAAGGGAATTTCAAAAAATAATATTAGTTCTCTAACAAAAAAGACGAATTTTAAATTGAAAAATATCAATTTTCACCAAAAAATGTAAAAATTTCATTTTCAATTTGGAAAATTTATTTTACCGGGGAAAAGATAATTTTTAATAAAGTGATTTAACTTTGACTCAAGTAGTTGAATTTTCAATTGGAAAAAATTAATTGTCAGCAACAAATGTGACAGCTACATTTTCAGTTAAAAAATTAATTTCCAACCAAAATAGGAAGTTTTCAAAAAAGTAGTAAAAATTTCAACCAATGAGTTGAACTTTCAACTAAAATAATGAATCGTCTACAAAAAAATTATTTTTCAATTATGTGGTTTAACCTCCAATCAAGTAATTAAATTTTCAGCAAAAAATATGAATTCTCAACGAATAATGTGTTAGAAAATACTTTAATTTAGAATAAAAAAAAACAGTTGAATTGAACCAAAAAAGACAAAGTTTTAAATAAAATAGTTGATTCTCAACCAAAGAAGAAGAATTTTCAACCAAACAGTTCCATTTTCAACCAAAAAACATTAAATTTCTACCCAAAAAAGATTTATTTTTAAACTGAAAAGATGAATGTTCAACACAAAAAAACCAGTTGAATCTCGCACAACAAATTTTTTTTTTGAATCTTCAACACCAAAATATGGATTTTTAACAAAAAAATTTAATTTTCTACCAAAATAGTTCAATTTTTACTCAAAAATAAAAATTTTCAACAAAAAAGTGTGACGTTTAAAGAAAACTGTTGAATTTTCAACAAAATAATAAAATTTTAAACTAAATATATAATCATCAGAAGAAAGCAAATATTGCAAAAAATAGAAATAAAAGGCAAATGAATTAGTAAGAAGAATATTATGTCAAGGTGGCCGCATACTTCATTTTCAAAATTCCCTAACTTTCCCTAACCAATTTTTCATTTTCCCTGACCATTAATATATATTCAAAGACCAGAATTTTAAACTTGTAACATTCAATTTGTTTCAAGCAAAAAAATCTACGAATTTAAAATGTTTCTTTTTGGTTAAAGCTGAAGCATTATTACGTTTAAGGTATAATTTATTAAAAACAACACAACATTTTTGTCCTGTAAAATTTTTTCGCATATTTTGGAATAATGATGAGAAAACACTTTTTTTTAACTAAAATTTAATATTGCCAAGGGAATTTATTTTTTACAGAATCCCTAAAAGCATACGTCCTAAAAATTTTTCCTTAATTAAACAAAATTAATAATTCAAAAACAATCATTAGCTAGGGTTAATTAAAGATTACTTAAAATTATATTTTTTGAACACGATTATTTAATGAAATGTCTAATTACACTAAGTGATTACGACATGTACATATTTTCGGATAAAAATTACACCCCATTGGAATTGATTCCATTGACAATAATAATATCTCCCATTACAAGAAAAATAATTGAGCATCATTGTATTTTACTAATAATGAAACTGACCATTACTGTGAAATATATATTTAACTGGTGTTCAATGACAATCAGAAATAATCTGATCTGTGAAGAGATCTTTGTTTTTCGGGCATCAAGAGGGCGGATCAGTCGGATAATCGTAGCCGATGTGAACAAAAAATTGATCATTGAATTTCTACTCCCGCGCTCTTGTTGGTCCAGGATGTTTTTTCGACGTTTAACCCTTCGGTAGCATTCACCTGCAAAAGGGAAACCAGATACCGCAATCATCTTGTCAAGGGTTATTGAATCGGGTACAAAGGGTGTCCCACAATAAACCGCCCCCGCAGGACCTCAGGGTCCAGATATAATATATATCCGTGTAAGGGGCTGAAAAGCTCAAATACCATATTGTCTAGTGTCTAACTCGCCTCTTCTTCGCGGTACGTGCCATCAAACATTACTGTCATTGCTGCTCTCTGAATAGATAATAGGAAGCATTAGCAGCTAATTTTTTGCCTCGCCTTTGCTGATCTTCTCATCATTAAGTATTATATTCTCTATTAGGAGGAACACGTCAATTGCTTGACAACAACAAAAAAAAGAAATAGGGGTGTATCAGTGTACGAAGACTGTTCGGAGACTGTTCGACCTTATAGTGTACAAGGAGTGAGAATTAATTCCGGTCAATGACGATGATGTCCTCTTCAAATTACTTCCCTTTGGAAGCCACAACCCTCTTCCAGCGATCCTCCCACTTACGGAAGCACTCCTTAAAGTGACCTATCGGAATAGCTAACAGCTTCTTCCTCGTATTCTGTTTTATTTCCTCCAGATCTTGAAATCATTTTCGTTCTAAAGGATACTTCAATTTCGGGAACAGCCAGAAATCACAGGGAGCCAGGTCAGAACGGTATCATGGTTGCTAAAGTTGTGTAAGGCCGTGTTTCACCAGAAATTGCTGAATAAGCTGCATTGAATTGGCTAGGTCGGATACTTTCCGGACATACCTCGTATATTAGCGTAATTCAAAATTCTTCATTCGTAGTTCTAATAGGGATGAAATATTGCTGTTCGGAGTTAAAAACAATTCCTTAATGTTTTATCAAAAAATATTTGTTTTATCAGTCTCCGCATCGTAGATACAGTTAAAAAGCACAAAAAACCACACACTTCTTCTTATTCAAAGCCCGACAATTTTTTCATGCGATCTTAGTTACTAGGAAAAATAGTTTGTAGCAAGTCAAATTATACCTGTGTAGCAATAATGCCATCAAAATATTTTTTACCCAACCTAAGCGACGTTGAAACATAACAAAATATTGAAAAATCTACTTTCTCGCTATTTTCTTGAGTTATTAACCACATAATTGAATTTTCAACCAAAAAGATTAATCATCAACGAAATAGTTGTATTTTCAACCAAGTAGTTAAATTATCAAATGAAAAATATTAATTTTCAACCAAAAATGGTGTGGTTACATTTTTAGTCAGAACATTAATTTTCAACAACAAAAAATCAACAATACATATTACATATAGATAAATTTTTAACCAAAGAGATAAATTTTCCACTAAAATTATGAATGTTCAATCACGAAGATAAATGAATTTTTGGAAATGTACTTGAAATTTTAAACTAAAAAAGATAAATTTTCGACCCAACATGAAATAGTCCTATTTTTAGTTAAAAGATTAATTTTTAACAAAAATTAATTTTCAATCAAATTTTTGAATTTTGAACCAAATTTTCTATGTATTTTCAGCCCGAAAATATGAAGTTTCTACTAAAATAATTGCATTTTCAATCCATAAATATGGATTCTTCAAATAAAATGATGAATCTTTAACAACAACAAAATTATTTTCCAACAAAGTAGTTCCACTTTCAACCAATGGCTTGAATATTTAACCAAAAAATATGAATTCCCAAAGAAAAATGTAATATTTATTATTGCACCATAAAGATGAACTTTCAAACTAAAATTAGGAATCTTCAAGAAAAAAATAAAAATTTTTAACAGAGTAGTTCAACTTTCAACCAATAACCATCAAACATGTATGATATTTTTAGTTTGTAGATTTAATTTTCGAATTTACGCCATCTTATTTTTGAGACAGGATTGAAAAATCAGAAATCCATTTCAAAGGTACTTTAAGTTGAAAATGAATTCTCAATTGAAATAGTTTTATTACAATGAATTGTCTCGTCGTCCCGAAATTCGGCATGAATAATCAAATATTTTTCATAAGTTTGGCTAGTCCATCTCGTTTTCCAGCTCCGCCAATTTCACAAGAATTCATTTTCTTTTTGTTAATTTTCAGAAATCTTATATGAAATACTAATTTTTTTAAACTTACACGTCTTATTACATATAAAAAAAAGAATGTGCATCTCAGATAGTTCGAAAAAAAGTTTTCTGGAAAGGTAGTGTATTTCAAATTTGGTTTTATTTCAAAAATTCTTTGTCAAAAGAATTGCAAATATCTAATAATAAATTGTACCATTTCGCTTGATGATAACTAACCGTCAAAATTGTATGAAGTAATATCAAAATGAATAACTATTTCCTTTAAAAATATAACAATAATTTTTTGAACGATGGAAATTTGCTGTAAAAGTACTATTAGCACTCTAATAAGTAAAGGTATAAAATACTTTTGACTTTTTTCTTAAGGTGGTTTTAAAAAATCGATTTTTTATTGAACTTTCTAATATTATAAAATTTCAAAAGTATTCTCTAAAAATTTCATGAAGATCGAAGCATTATTTATGGAGATATACCATTTAAAGTGGGATTAAACTATCGTTTTTTTAATAATCTTTTTATTGTCAATAAAGGAGCGTTTTTTAGCGAAAAATTGACTTTTTACTTCAAAAGTCCGCCATTTCGTATAAAATATATACACATTTTTAAATCTAGTTTCTTTCACTCCGAGGCAAAAACTGTTTAATAACGAATGCCGTTGGATTTTTTTGATTTTGGATGATCCAGACTTGAGTCACTTTACTCACCGCAAAACCCCTTTTTTATTCCTCGTAGATTGGCTGTAACGCGATTGTTTATTACTCTTGTATCATAAAAAAATTATTGTACATTCTTGAAATATGTGGCAAAAAAATCGCTTTTTTTCAACCGAAAAGGCAGAGACCCCCTCAAATAATCTGATTTAACGATAACCACATTTAAAACGCATGTATTTTTAAAAATCTTCTCTAATTTAAAAATTAAACCACGTGAAATTGAAAACTAAAATTTAAAGCTAAACGTATTACTAATTTTTTAATCTTGAACTTGAGAAGGGTATTAATTAAATCAAAATTAATTTTTAATGGAATATCTTTTTTTTCAATTTCCAAAAAAATGTATTTTCCCCATTTCATGTTTTTTTCCACTTACTGAAAGTTCCTGCACTTGAAATTCTGCTCTCATTTAGATTTTTTCAAAGAAATCTGTTTAGAAATACGAATTTGAAAATATATTTTTTCAGATTCATAGAAGTTTTGTAGCTTTTCATTACACACAATCTAGTAACCGTCCCAATCTTCAAAATGTTCTTTTCTTCCTAACAAACTTTAAATCACCATGACATAAAAAATGTACGCTTTAAATTTTTTTTCATAAAAAAAAGCAATTATATTTAGCTGAAGTTTTTTTTCCTAATTTCTTGTCGTCTGGAAAACATTGTTCGATGGAAAAGAAACTTGAAAGATGTTTAATTTCAAACTCTTAAAATTGGTTTCAAGTGGATGTCGGAAAATAAGTGTTTTAGATAAATTGAAGAGGAGACAATACTATTAAGAATAATTATGATAAAAATGTCTTTTTATGGGAATTGAAACGCATTTTTTATATGAAATAAGGAGTTAGCGATGCCGATTGTGGTTGGCCCCTGTTTTTGTCCCATACTTTGTTTTATGCCCCCCGGCGATATCGAGTTTCGCACACCACCTATGCCATGATATAAAAGGAGACACAGGCCCCATCGACCCCATGGGTCGGCCAGGATATCCATTCTATATTACATACAAGTCCAAAGGGTTTTCTTCTCACAAGAAATTTGTTTTTGAGAAAGAGAGGGCGAACATTTTAAATCAAGGGCGTAGTTACCAACTCAAAAATACGAAATTTAGCATTATTTTTAATATAATAATGGGGGTTCTTCAAAATATTACCATCGCTTCTTTATCTCCAAAAGTTAACGAGTTCTTAAAACTTTTTATTTAAAAATAATCATTGTTGCTAATTCCTCTTACCATTTAGCTAAATTCCAGGTATTGCCATGGTTCTTTTCCGGGAACAATAGAATGTTTCGAAAATCTTGATGGTTTCAAAGTTTAAAAATCTAAGGATAGAAGCAAATAATTTCTTAAAAAAGAGGAAACGAAAAATTATGTTGTTCATCCCTATGATATACACATAAAACTTGTATTTTAGAAATAAATAAAAGTATCAAAATTGAATATTTGCGGATATTTCACTCCGGCTTAAACAACATTTAGCGCTTGATAACAAAATTTTAACTTTTTTTTTATAACTTTTCAGTGATACTGTTTCTTTTAAGACTTTGAAACGCATTAAGCCTGTTCATAAGTTATAGCAATAACTAACTGAAAATAATTTCCAGTGGGTTAGAGCAAGAGAAAAAATTGAGTATAGTGTTATAAACAAATTGAGAAACAAAAGCCATTTTTTCATGATTTGCAATGATTAGCTATTTGAAATGCATAGTTTTTTTTGTATAAAATATTACAGGTATTGCTTGGTGTCACATTTTCAAATTGCAAAAAATTCATAATTATTCAAACAATTTTTATAACGAAGTTCGCATAGGGAAAATTATTCCATGAATAGGTCTAATGTTTTACGAAATCAACTAGAAAGTCTTTTCATGATAAAATGTCAAAATATGAATTTTTTTATAAAAATTGTTTGTATAATTAACTATTTTCACCAATTTAAAAAATATGGCAGCAAGGAGTTCCTGGCGAGAGATTTCTAGTTAATTCTGCCAAAAATTAGGCTTATTCATGAAAAGGGGTCAAAATGTGCATTTTTTCACGAAAATTTTTAAAATGTTTACCAATTTTTTGCAATTTGAAAAATATGACAGCCAGCAATCTTTGGGAAGATATTTCTTGTTAGTTATTATATTGATTTATGACTAGTTTTGATGGATTTGAAAGTCTTAAAAGAAATGGTATGTATTACTGAAAAGTTGCACGAAAAAAGTTTAAACTTCATTATTAAATAAAAATAACTACAAAATCTTCAAAGTTTCATCAAAATTCCTTGCACGGTTCTAGACATACACTGGGAATCCCATTCAAGTATCTGCCATTCAAGCTGTTCCAAAAATTGATGCCGCAGTGCCGAAAGGGAAGGATGTGTGCAATCAAGCGTGACAAACAGCAGGGAGAGCCGCACTCCCACCGCGTTAGTTGCATCAGGTTGCATCATGCCTCCAAATCTAACCAAAAGGATTCATGTTATCCTGCCTGTTTACTTTGTAATCTTAATAACAAATAAAATTTCAGTTCTCCCGAGTTATTCGCAGAAATTTGGAGAAATAACCTTTTAATCCGGGATAATCTACTTGTAATTAGGAGTAATCTACTTCTAATCTACACACGGAGAGAACTGTTATAGTATATGCAACTATTTCCGTTAAGTAAGCTAGAATATCGTAGTAATGACTACGTGGTGGGTAAAATCTACTAAACGCTGTTTAGTTTCATTAGGTGGCTTTTACTAAACAGAGTAGTACGGACCTTGACTATCTGTTTAGTAAAAGCAACTACTCTGCTTCATCGTTTAGTAGAAGCAACTACAGCTCTACCTCACCGTTTAGTAAAAGGAACTACTCAGCTTCATCCCCTCCCTCTTCACCCACCTAATCACATGGACGGTGCCTGTTTGTGTAGGTCGGACGCTTCTGTAGTGCTGAACGTACGCTTCGGAGTATATAGAGGCTATAACGTTGTGTGGTGTTTTTTTCGTGAACTAGTTCTGTGTGAAGTGAATGGGGATGGAAAAACTTACATCTTTTCTTCTTTTGTGCAAGTGTTTGAAGGTAACCTCTAAATTTAGTCAGAATAAACGACGCGGTGACGCGCTTCTTATACTGACCTCAAAAATTTTGTTCGTAGTTTTTTTTCCCCAACTCACGTCCATACGAATTGAGACATTAAAAGTTAAAACTATTGGAGCTTAAATAGGAGGCGATAAAAAACGTTTGTATATTCTTGAATGTTTATTATTGGAAAATAAAAATTAGAAACATTTAGGAATATACAAGCAGGAACTACATAACCGCTACGTATATCCAACTAAACGAGAATCGTTCATGCGACCGCTTGTGCAGTAGAAACTACTTTCCCGCTTCGTATATCCTACTAAACAAGAATCGTCCAAGCGACCGCATGCGCAGTAGGTACTACGTAACTGTGAGTAGTAATAGTGACTAAACAGGCGTTTAGTAAATCCAACCGCTAGCTTAGTCTGTCCATAATATACTACTCCGTTTAGTAGCTCCCACCATTGCTAGGGTGAGAGCTACCAAACATTTTTCTCCGTGCAGTAATCCAGTTCCAATATTGTAAAATCGCCTTGTAATCCGAAAAAAATCTATTTGTAATCTAGAGTAATCCAGTTCTAGTATACGACTAATTCACCTGTTATACGCAATAACCCAAATTATGTACTTGTGATCTGCAATAATTTACCTATAATCTAGAGTAATTTAATGTAGGTAATCCATTTTGTTAAAAATTGCTTTTTTTTGTTAAAAATTAATTTTCTTCACTAAAAATTCAACTGTTCCATTTTTGGTTAAAAATTGATCTTTTTGGGTGAAAGTTTATGTATTCTGTTGTAAATTCGTCTTTTCCAAAAGAGAATTAATCTCTTTCGTTGAAAATTCATGTTTTTGATTGAAAACTGAACGAATTGGTGAAAAATCAATGTTTTGCAGGAAATTCTACAATTTTGTTAAAAAGCTTTTTTGTTTGGAAATTTGACCATTTGGTTGAAAATTCAGCTTCTGAATTAATTTATGTATTTTTTTGTTATTTTGTTTTTTTGTGTTCAAAATTGAGATTCTTGCTTGAAAATTCAATTTTTTGGTTGAAAACTGAACTACTTTGTTAAAAATTCAACTATTTAATTAAAAATTCATGTATTTGGTTACAAATTTGTCTTTTTGTTAGAAAATTAATTTTTTTAATTGAAAATTCAACTACTTTAATAAAAATTCAATTTTTGATAATAGTTTCATTTCAGTTGAAAATTCAACTATTTTTTTGAAAATCATATTATTTCGTTATTATTATTGTTATTAGTTCGAGAGTGAAGACAGCTTAAAAGCTGATAAATTACAACTCGTCTAGTACGACGACCCCCATCCGATTTGAACCGAGCCAAGCGCTGCTGAACTTCGGTGATCGAACGAGAAGCCTTGAACATTTGCATATGCCCAATCGGACTAAAATTCGATACATTTCTACTTGAAATCTTTATCGTTTTAAATGATTAAATTCAATATGGTACCTACATGAAATTAAAAATTCATCTCTCTAGTTGAAAATTAAACTATTTTGTTGAAACAAACAAAAAAAAATTGTGAAAATATTAATTTTTTAATTTAAAATTTAACTGTTCCATTTTTGGCTGAAAATTTCTCTTTTTTAGTTGAAAATCCAACTATTTGGCTTGAAAATTATCTTTTCAAGTTAAAAATTCAACTACTGGTCGAAAATTAATGTATTTTGTTGAAAAATCGTTTTTTTTTTGTGAAAAAATTAGTTTTTCAATTTAAAATTCAACTATTCGGTACAATTTTTCCTGTTTTTATGTAAATTCATCTCCTTGTGTTGAAACTTCAACTAATTTTGTATAAAATTCATTTATTTGGTTAATATTTTTCTTGTCAATTAACCTACTTGTATGATAGATATGAACTACTTTGTTCAAAATTCATTTTTTGGCTACAAATGTATAATTTGAGTTAAAAATTCAACTATTTAATAATAGATTTAATACTTTCACGATGATTAATTACGATAAATTTAAATTTAAAATTTATAATGTAAAGATTTTTCGGGTTTCAATCGTGTGCGAAACTATGAATGTTGCCGACGTTTCGCATACGATTGAAACCCAAAATATCTTTAAATTTTCAATTCTAAATTTTTAATTCAAATTTATTATAATTCAACTATTTGTTTAAAAGTTCATCTATTTTGTAGAAAATTTAACAATTTTATTAAAAATTAATTGTTTTTGTTTGTAAAGTCGCATGTGTCTAGAATAGTCTGAGTAATCCGCCATAATTTTATGTAATCCAGGGCCATCCGATATAATACGGATTAATCCACCTCCGCTGGACCGCAGTTTTTGAGGCCATTTTCCCCTCGCTTTTGACGTATACTATTCAATAATAATAATAAATAATATTCATATTGGTATAATCAAAATCGAATAAATTTCTAAAAGCCCACGCATCTTGTTAAAGAAGGCTTCAAAGATCCTGAAGAAGTTATAATTTTTGTAATATTTTTCTACTTAGAAGATAAATGAAAATCGGAACTAATTATATGGATTGCCCGGGTAAAAATTATAAGTATGGGATTGATCAATCATTGACTTTCACAAGTATAAAACATGTATGGTAAATGATACGATCCCATACTTCAACTATATTGAAATAGTATAGCTAAAGTGTAGCTCAAGTATAGATGAAGTATAGATGAAGTATAGATGAAGTATAGCTAAAGTATATTTGAAGTATATGATATACTTCATACTTCAGATGGAGATTCCTTAAAGCAAGAAGATGTATACAATAAGAAGCTTATATTCTTCTTATTATTTTCTATATGTGGGTATAAGAGATCCAGTAATCTTTGATTCCTAACCATAACATTATTATTGCATGAAAAAATTGAACTAATTTATTATGGTCTGAAGTATGTCAATTTATCACCTATATATATATATATATATAATTTTTATAAAGTTATATTTTTGATAATATAAAGAATTTCTTGAGTTTTGCTAAATTTAGAAGTTGCAAGAAATATATGTTTTTTTCATGCTGTGAAAGTCATGATTCTAATTCATGATCTCTAATTTGATGTATTTCAGGTGTTCAATGTCATCACCAAGAATACAACGCTTGTAATTATTTCGTTTTATCTCTTCATTCTATACCTATAACATTATAGCTATACCTACTATAGCCATACTTTCCCTATACTTTAGGCATACTTTATTTATATTCATGAAATATTTGAGCTATACTTTACAGATATACATCAGCTATACATCAGCTATACTTCAGCTATACTTCAGCTATACTTCAGCTATACTTTAGCTATACTCTTTCTATACTTCGACTATACCTTGTTATACTTTAGCATAGATTTAAGCTCTACATCCACCATACATAATTCAAATAGACATGAAGTATGGGATCGTCTCATATACCATACTTTTATTATACTTTCTGCGAGACGACGCCTATACGATTTTCCAAGTGTTTTCCTAGATCAATCCCCATACAACATTTTTTTACCCGGGTGGCTTCGGTGATATTAGGGTGCCATATAAAATTATACGTTACTGAAGTACTGAGTGCATGAGAAATCGAGAATTGAGAAGTGTACGAGCACCAAAGCGTTGGGGCATGAAGAAAGGGCGGGTTCTGATTTTTGTCTTCCAGAGAGGGTCCATTGTACACCTCAGAGACATCCGATATGTCCCAGTGTCCCACCAAACAACCCACGCTCCGAGATGAAATGGAGCGTAACGATAAGGACGATTGGCAGCGCCGAGGCCACATTATGTTATACATACACCCTTCCGAGAAACTTTAGATTTAGAACATCCGCTGGAATCATCGATCTCTCGCGAGTCCTGTTATTCAGTTGGAACGCTTGCCGCTTACGGCTTACCTATGGCTTAATTACCGAAATTACGGCTTCCGACCACGGGATGAAAGCTTCCGTCCCATCGGGATGAGTCCAGCACCGTGGGCAGTGGCTTATAGGTTTCACGAGAATGAATTGAAACTCTGTTTTGGCCTCGGTTTTGGCTCCATGCCAATAGAAAGCGAGCGATTTCGAGGGCTTCTCCGAATGGAAACTACATTTTTATTCAGATTTATTACATTTGTTTCTTCAGTTTAGATCACCGAAAAAAATGGTTGGTTTGGACAACTGAAAAAGTAGTGGGACCAACTACTAAACTGCAGTGCCGATAACTTTTTAGGGAACCGTGGTTATTAGAAAACTTTTCTACCATCAGACGCCTTTCAATAACAGATTTGTGAAAACCTTTAAAAAAAGGATTAGACGCCTTGCCGCGCTCTGTGCAAAGTCGAGTCCAAACGGTCCAAACCAGAAAAAAATATCATGACGCACCCTGGGAGCTTTCCGAAACCAGATGCATTAAAATTACATTTTTAAAATTTTTAAATCGAAAATAATAAATTGTTTGGCCGGAAAATCTCACACCGCAAAACTGGATTTCAATAAATGCCTTTCAACGAGGGGTCGACCACTCTGATATTCCTGGTAAACACACGAAATATTCCCATATATTCTTTCAATATTCCCAAATATTCTTGATATTCCCTCATATTCCTACATATTCCGAAGCATTCCTAAATATTCACAAATATTCTGAAATATTATATCCCCCAATTCCTTCGCATCCGTACAATTGTAGTAGAATCAGGCAGAGTGTCCGAGAACTTCATTTTCAAAATTCCCTTATTTTTCCTTATGTAATTTTTCATTTTCCTTGATCATTAATATTCAAATACCAGCATTTTAATCTTGAAGTACTTTTAACATAGGATCTTTTATAAACGGAATAAAACAGTATTCCAGATACGCGTATCTGGAATACTGCAGATTTAAAATGTTCAAATTTATTAATTTATTTTAAATAAAAAAATGTCTTTTCTAGTATGAAAGATGGCTTTTTAACACAATACTTAATTTTTCAACAAAATAATTACATTTTTAACATAACAGTTGAATTTTCAACATAAAAATATGATTTCCCAACAAAAAGCTTTATAGTTTATATTCCAATCAAAAAACGTGCAATTTATACAAAAATAAGGGTTCTTTAAAACCAAAAAGACGAATTTTCAATAAATAAAGATTTTTCACTGAAGAAAGAAACTTTTACCTAAATTGTTGAACCTGCAAGCCGAAAGACGAATTTTCTCTACAAAAATTAAATTTACAAACAAAAAATATGACTTCAGCAAAACATTATTTTCCCACGAAACTGATGCATTTTTATCCAACAAAAATTAAATTTTCAACCAAGAAACTTATTTTTTGTACCAAAAAAGGAGAATTTTCAACTAAAAAAGATAAATTAAAAAAAATGGAAAAGTTACATTTTCATCTAAAAAATTAATTTCAAACAAAAAAAAGCCTTTTCCACTAATAAGATAAATTTTTAACCAAAGACTTCAATCAAAAAAATTAATTTTCAACAATGTAGTTTAACTTTTTAATTTTCAAATAAAAATATAACTTTAAAAAAATGATTTCTTAACAATGTGATTCAATCAAATCTTTCTAATAAAATAGTTGAATACTCAAGCAAAAAAAAATGTTAACCAAAAAGTTGCATGTTGATAAAAAAAGAAGAAATTTCTACCAAAGCGGATGAATTTATAAATCAAAAAGGTAAATTAAAAAAAAATAGTTAAATTTTCTGTTTAAAAAGATTTTGGTTAACTTTTCACGATCAAAATATGAATTTTTAACCAAGAAATAAGTTTCTACAAAAAAATTGAATTTTCAATCCAAAAAGACGAATTTTTACCCAAAAAGGATGACTTTTTAACTGAATTCTTGAATTCTCTACCCAATAGTTTCATTTTTATCAAAAGAAGATAAAATTTCTCTTAAAACAGATGAATTTTCATTCAAAAAGAAAACAAATTTTGGAATGCGTATATTTATTAAATAATATCTTATTTTAAGAAGATTAATGCCTAACAAAATAAATACGTTTTTAATCAAATAGTTGAATTTTCAACCATAAAGATTTATTTTCTATTGAAAGACGAATCTTCCAAAAAATACCATATATTTGTTTCGTTTCAAAAATGTCCAACTAAATGATTGCATTTTTATACTAAAACGATCAATTTCAACCAAAAGCGTAATGATTAAATTTTCATCTAAGAGAATTATTTTTGAAGGAAAAAAAACGAATTTTCTACAATACAATTGAATTTTCAGTTAAAAAATTACTTTTTCATTTGAAGTAGTTCAACTTTCAACTGAGGAGTTGAATTTTCAACCTAAAAAGATGAATTTTCAACGGAAAATGTAATAGTTCATTCTTCATAAAACAAGTTTTAGTTTAAAACAAACAACAGTTGGATTTTACAAACCAAAAACGAATTTTCAAAAAAATACCAAATTGTTGAATTTTCAAACCAAAATGGTGAATTTTCAACAAAACAGTTGAATGGTCAACAAAAAAGTGAATTTTTAACCAGTGAGTTGATTTTTCAACAAAATAGTTAAATTTTCAATTAAAAAAAATGAATTTTTAACAAAAAAATTGATTTTCTATCCAAAGAGACAAACTTTCAATAAAATACATACATTTTTAACCAAATAGTTCAATTTTCTACTAAATTGTTGAATTTTTTAGCCAAAAAAATGAATTTTCTACAAAACAATTGAATTTTCAACAAAAAAGTTAATTTTCAATCGAAACAGATTAATTGTTAACCAGACTCCTGCATTTTTCAACAAAAAAGATTAACTTTTACAGAAAGCGATGAATTTTCAAACCAAAAAGATGAATGTTCAACAAAATAAATGAAATTTCAACCAAAAAATATTTATAAGTGAAGAAAGAGAAAAAATTGCAATTGATCTGTTGAATTTTCAGGGCAAAAGACGAATTCTCAACAAAACAGTTGCATTTTCAACCAAGAAGTATGACTTTTGAACAAAATTGTTAAATTTTCGACAAAATAATTCACTTTCATACCAAAAAAGGATATGAGAATTCATAACCAAAAATTTATTAGTAGACTTTTCTACTGAAAACAATGAACTTTAATTTAATTATACTTAATAGTTAATGTAATATACATAATTTAAATATATTCTGAAATATTGTCTCATATTTCCTCATATTCCTACAAATTCCTAGATATTCCCTGATATTCCCTCATATTCCTACATATTCTCTCATAATCCCACATATTCCAATATTCTTTGTATTCTCAAATATTCCGATATATTCTATATATTCCCGAATATTCTTTAGGAAATATATTCCTGGTGCATGAAAAATCAGACTGGTCGACCCCTCGCCTTTCAAGTTGTTGTGGCGATGGGGAAAACTCCTAAAAATACGGTCAAGTCGAGGTGGATTACTCCTTATTACCTGGATTAAACTGGATTACCACATATGCAGAATTACTCTGTATTAGATAAAATTACTGAGTGGATTACTCCTCCTAAACTAGAATCATGCGAATTTTTAGCAAAAAAATATTAAATTTCAACAAAATTGTTGAATGTTCAACAAATCAGATGAACCTTTAACCAATTAATTGAAATGCTTCCTCATAGAGGGAGGTTTTGTAATGACCTCAATTTTTAAATATACTTTTTGACATATTTTGATATAATACGACCCCAGGAGCTCGAAAATCATTTTTTTTTCAAGTATCGTATGTGTGTATGTGTCTGTGTGTGTAACTTTTTTCTGTTCACCGTATCTCGAAATGTAAAAGAGGATCATGAAATTTGGATGAAGTGTAGCTCCGATTGATATCCAGGTCTGATAGGATTTTGAGCTAAATCGACCATCTAGAAATAGTTTTTTTCTTGCGTTTAGAGATTTAAAAAGAAAAATTTTACCTCATTTATATACGAAGAACTTTTTTGATATTTAAAATATAACAATACGATATCAAGCGTATTTGTTCGCGTCTCTGAAACTCATCGATCGACCTATTGTTGAACCTTTTATGACCCACCAGTGCCGATTTATGAAGTTAAAAAAAAAGTTTTTTTTCTGTTTATATGAAAAAAACTTTTTTGATATTCAAACCACGACCATATTACATGTAGAATATTTGTTCGCGTTCTTGAGACGCATCAATTGATCTATTGGTGAACCTTTTATGACCGACCATTACCGATTTAAGAAGGTTCAAAAAATGTATTTATTCGGTTTATATGAGAAAGACTTTGTTCATATTATGAGTATGTTATATATGTTATATATATATATATATATATATATATATATATATAATATATATATATATGTATACATATATGACATGTTTGTTTGCGTCTTCGAGACACGATGACTGACCTATTGACGAACCTTCCATAACCTCTTATGATCTAGCCATACCGATTTCTAGATTGAAAAAATATGTTGTTCATCTTGTTGATATAAAGAAAACTTTTTTAATATTGGGAATACAACTATAATGTATACAGTGTATTTGTTCGCGTCTTCGAGACGCATCGATTACCAAAATTAAGAACTTTTCATGATCTACCATAACCTATCAATATCGTTTTCAAAATTTTCAACAAAAATAGTTTCCTTGTTTATAAAAGGATTTTTTATATTGGGAATATAACAGTACTGCATTTGATGTAATTTTTTGCACCTTCGAGATGCATGGATTAATCTTTTGATGAACTTTCGAAGACCATTATTGATTAATCAATAGTTACTCAGTAAGTTTTAAGAAAAGTTACATTGTTTCTATAAGGTTTAAATTTGAAATATAAAACTACCGTAAGTTAAAAAGCTATTCATTCTAACAGAACACATGAATTGACATTTTGGTGGGCCCTCTGATTTTCTGAAAATAAAATTTTCGGGAAGACAGAAACATAAGCTTGAAAAATATTGAAAGTGTCCATTTTTTTCTTTTGATGGGAAAAATCTCCCAGAAAAAAAAACTAATTTTCAACAAAATAATTAAATATTCAACAAAAGAGATAAATTTTTTATTCAATTAAGGTACGATATTAAAACCAATATGAATAAACACTTAAGATTTAAAGTCGAACTATATTGAAATTTTAACAAAATATTTGAATTTTCGAACTAAATGATTCATCTTTAACCAAAAAATGAATTTTTGACGAAGTAGTACAATTTTCAATCGAGTAGTTAAATTTTTAACCAAGAATATTATTATTCTACTAAAAAGGACAATTTTTTAAAACAAAATACATAAATTTTCAACCAAATAGTTGAATTTTCTACCAAAAATATCTTTTTTCAACAAAATGCATACATTTTCAACAAATTAATTGTATTTTTGAACAATAATATTAATTTTCTACCAAAAAAGACCAATTTTCAACAAAATACATAAATTTTCAACCAAGTAGATGAATTTTTAAGTAAAACAGATAAATTTAAAATAAAATATGGAATAGTTCAATTTTCAGTTACGAACATATAAATTTGCAACAAAAACAACGAATTTTTAACAAATCATTTAAATTTTTCATCAAAATAGTTCAATATTCAAACAATAATTAGATGGATTTTTCAACAAAAAAAGCGAATTTTTAGCAAAATACATGAATTTTCACCCAAATCGTTGAATTTTCAACAAAATAGTTCAGTTTTCAACCACAAAGATCAATTTCCAAGTAAGAATCTTAATTTGCTACAAAAAAAACGAAATTTCAATAAAATATATTCATTTTCAACTAAGAAAGACAAATTTTTCCAAAAATGAAACAGTTAAAATTTAATTTAAACAAAAATCTTCTACCGAAAAAAAAATTTCAAAAAAATAGTTAAATTTCCAACGATAATATTTTCCACTAAAGTCAAGAATCTTCTACCAGGAAAAGCTAACTATTTTTGTTCCATTTATAGTTGAAAATGTATGTTTTTAACAGTTTCAACTATAAATGGAACCAAAATAGTTAGCTTTTCCACCTCAAAAGACAAATTTTCATCAAAATCCTTGAATTTTTAATTCATAAAATGACTTTTTAAGAAAATTGTTGCATTTCCTACAAAGCAGATCAATTTTTCACCGAAAAGATTACGTTTGAACTAAGAACATGAATTTTCCACGCAGAAGATTAAGTTTCTATCGGAAAAGAAAATTTTTCAACAATGTGTATATGAATTTTCTACTGAAAATATCAATTGTTATCCAAAAATGGGATAGTACTATTTTTAGTAAAGGAAATTAATTGTTTTCAGGAAAAAAAATCAAATTTTTAACGAAAACTATTTGGATTACGTAAATACGTAAATTACTTCGAATTACCTGGAGAACAATTGGATTCCCCCGGATTACTTGTGATCACAAGTGGATTACTCGCATTAGAACTATATTACTATATATTACAAGTATATTACCACAGTTTACGAAACTATTACTTCTAATTACAAGTGAATTACTCCAGAAACATAGCGGCAACATAGGAGCTTCGATGTGGACAGAATGAATGGATCGTATATTAATATATAATAATTATTATTTAAATTTCAAGAAAAGATTGAAATTGATTGGGTCTAATGTCTGCCTTCAAACACGACTGTCGAAAAACAGGCTGAACTCGAAAGGTGGTTTTCTGCAGTTTTTCTCTCCCCTGGCGAAATGTTCAGGCAAATGTGAGTACTTCTAGTAAAGTCAGATGCAGCCGCGGATTTTCACTGGTTGTGAATAAATTCGTACAGTGATTTCAAACCCACCTTAGCTTGCACCTTTGTAAAAGAAAATTTTTCACAGGCCCATACCCAGTAAAGTGGAGTCGTCTGGCGGTATATGTATTCATGCTAAAGGACTTCGATACTTTAGCTGCGAGGGTTTTTAACAACAGTGCTACGGAACTCAAATGGGCCAGCCTAAAAAGAAAATAATAATAACATAAGCAATAATAAAGAAAAACAAGTAGCCTCATACTCGTGACCGGTACTGATAAGCTAAACGTGCACCTTTTTGTCCTCTCTCTTTTTCTGAGCACTATTCAAGCCTCATTTCTTATTCCCCTCATATTCGCACAAACTATCAAACCTTCCTATAAAAGAAAGCATTTAGCTGCCTTAATTTAATTACTCTTGCCTAAGAATTCCTGAATTGATACCTATGGGGTTACTGTGACTCCATTGAAGAGCCTCTTTCCTGAAAAGACAGGAAATTTTATGAGTTTTGGGTCCCCTTTTGTCGAAGAAAGACAGCTTCTAGTGATGGTTGCTTCCTCGATGGCCTAAGATTAACCTTAGGTCGAAGATAACAGGGAATGCGGGACGCGTCTGCCACAGATGGAATTAACGCGAGAGCAAGTACGGCTAGGGCGAGGACGAGGACGAGGACGAGGGTGGTTGCGGTCTCGGGGGATAAACTGTAATTCATCGCATGAGGCTCCTCGACCTCGAACCCCTCGAACTCTCCACACCACCCCCTCCTCTTAAAGATATTCCCTGAGCTAGGAACGTAGAAAAGCTGATAAGATTGGCTCTAAATGTTTCACTTTGTTTGACCTTGGATTATCTCCTTCCGTCAGGACCAAAACATTTAGCTTATCTAATGTTTGACCAGTTACTTTACTTAGATCAGGCCTGTTCAGCGAGGGGAAATTCCATGAAGTTTTGTCGAAACGACTCAAATAGCCAGATGTGACTTTTCCACCTTCAGTCTACACTCTTCCCTTCCTATTCTACTTCACGAGAGTAACCACCACTGAGTGAGCAGAGAAAAGTGGTGGTGGAAATGCACCATCTGAACTTAGAGTAAATTTATCCTCGCTGGAAAGGCCTGACTTAGATGATGTGATAGTTAATGGGCCGTCCATAAACTGCGTTACTAATTTGAGGGGGTAGAAGTTTGTGCATAAATTGCATTTGATAGCAGGGTTGGAGGGGGAGGGGGCAGTGAAAGTGATTTTACGAATATAGATAACGTTTAGGGCAAGGAAACCAAATGTGGATCGGGTTTTAGAAACAATGTGTTAAAATATACAATTACGACTAAACATCAATTTCTTTTTTAGGAGATATTAGGTTGATCCTTTGGTATAAGAAATACAAATTTACGAATTTCAAAAAACTGTTCTTATCAGTTTGAGAACATGTTTGTTCAAGGTAAGATTTTAATCCACATTTGGAACTAGGGTTCAAATGCAGAGATCAGTCTCAGAAGAGTTTGAAACCTAGCTCATTAGCAAAAAGAGGATGTATTTATTAACTAATTAAAAATTAAAAATAATTGAATATCTAATTTCGTAAAAACCTTCTAAATTTAATTTTTGTAGACATTTTCTGAAATTCTCTTATAAGAAAAACGAATTGTCTTTGAAAATACACAGGAACTTGGAATTAAGAACAGTTTCGGGCGTGGCTTGCGTAGCCTTGAGACTAAATGAAGACCGTCCGCACGTAAGCAGGCAGGGCCGCTGAACGATTTCTGTTAGATTTGGAAGCATGGCGCAACCTGATGTAACTAAAGCGCTGAGAGTGCGAACCTCGAGCTGTTTGTCACCCTTGACTCAGCAGCGCCTCCCCCACTCCTCGCATCAAGAAACCGCCGCGGCATTAATTCTCGGAACGCACTAAATCCGGACTGCTCAAATCCAAGTTCTAGAGTAATAAAGCATTTGACACTTACCATGAGAACACCTAATTGACTAATTCAGCCACGATGAGAAACGTCAATTATATTACTTACAGTAAATTATATTAATTTACTGTAAGAACAATAACGATCCTCATTTGGACCCCAGACCCAGATTAGGTTCTCTTGCCTTGTGTCATTATGGTATATATATTCCCATGTATTTTGACCCGCTGAGCACGTTTGACCCCAGCACATCTGGGCCAAGGGCATTTGAAGGTCAAATGGACAGAAAAGTCATTTGGATGAAGATGGCTACTATAATTTAGGTTTTTGGGTCGCTGAATCCGAATCCAGGGTCTATTTGAACTTATCGAGTCAAGGTCAAGGTCATTTCTAGGTCAATTTCTTTCGTTTTTTCTAAAAACAAATTTCTGAATGCAGATTCTGAAAGAGCAGAAGATTTTACGTCCAGATATGCATGTTCGTATCTTTCTATGACGACCTCTAAGGTCGTTTTAAGGTAATTTCATTTAAATGTATGGATGGTTCATATGGGTAAAATATAGCTACATACATGGAACTAGACTACTATACTAATATGTTGTGGGCATCGCTAAATCTGAATCCGAAGCCCGCTTGACCCCAGGGTGCCAAGGTCAAGGTCGGATCAAGGTCATATCAGAGTTTGATCGGGAGAAAAAGGTGTAATTGTTCAAAAATTTAACTTTCACATGTCAGGGCTTAGCCGAAAAATAAAAAGCAAAAAAAATCCATTTTCCGCCGTCACCACGCGGGGGTGCCCTGGGTTTGACACGCGATATAAGTTTCCTGAAATAAGCGGTGCAAATTTGAGACAAGGTAATTTGTAACCAAACATATGTACTAATTTCAGACTGTCTTAAATGAACTGTTGTGGGAATAGCGCTTGAAGGTTATTGCGCACTTGGGATTGTAGTCCTGATTCGTTGTGTTAAACGGGCTTCAGATTCGAACTCACTCACCCAAAAACATGTTGAAATCAAATTTTTGATCGGTGACACCTTTTTCTTCCGATCCAACATTGATATGACCTTGATCTGACCTTGATCTTGGTATCCTGAGGTCAAGCGGGCCGCGGATTTAGATTTAGCAACCCCCACAACATATCAGTATAGTAGTCTAGTCCCATCTAGCTATATTTTACCCATATGAACCATCTATATATTTAAATAAAATGACCTTAAAATGACCTTAGAGGTCGTCATAGAAAAATACATAAAATCTTCCATTCTTTCAGAATCTGCAGTCAGAAATTTGTTTTCAGAAAAATGAACGAAGTCGACCTTGAAATGACCTTGACCTGAAATCGATAAGTTCAAATGAACCCCGGATTCGGATTCAGCGGTCCAAAAACCTAAATTATAGTAGCTATCTTCACCCAAATGACTTTTCTGTCAATTTGACCTTGAAATGCCTTTGACCCAGATGTGCTGGGGTCCAACGGACCTCGGATTCGTGATCAGCGGGTCAAAATACATGGGAATATATGGGTCGTGTCTGTAGATCAGAAAAGTGGAATTTTTGTGTGCCGGTGTAATTAAATAAGTTTGAAACTCAGTTTCATATTTCAGACATCGCACTCTTCTCCTTATCTCCTCTTTTCATATTTTTTTGGTTGAAAATTCAACTAATTAGTTGAAAGTTGAAATGGTTTATTATTAGAAACGAGATTAAAAATCCATGTTGTTGTTGTTGAAGATTCATAATTTTAGTTGAAAGTTCATCCCCTGAATTAAAAATTTAGCCATTTTCTTGAAAATTAAATTTTATTGTTTGAAAATTGATTATTAACTAACAATTTAACTATTCCATTTTCGATTGAAAATTGAAATATCAAGTAGAATATTGATATTTTTAATTAACAATCGATCTTTTCTAATGAATATTCAACTATTTGGTTGAAAATTGATCTATTTTGTAGAAAATTCTTATTTTATGGTAAAAAATTCTTATTTTTTTTGAGAAAATTAATTTGATTAATTGGAAATTTATCCTTTTTGATTGAAGATGCAACTTTTCACTCAAAAGTCATTCTGTTTTGGTTGAGGGTTCAACTATTTTGCTGATTATCTTCTTTGGTTGAATTGAACTATTTTTCATTTGAAGTTGAAATATTTTTTGATTGAAATATCAGCTTTTATATTTTTCGTTGGGAATGAATAATTTCTAGTTAAAAATTCAACTTTTTTGTTGAAAATTTATACTTGCGGGTTGAAAATTGGATTGTTTTGTAGAAAATACGATTTTTTTCATTTCGTTTTTTTTTTGGGAGAAAGTTAATCTTTTTAGTGGGAAATTAAACTATTTTGGGAAAGGATGTATCTACTTGGTTAACAATTAAACTATTCATTTGACAAACATAACCGTTTGGTAGAAAGTTAACTTTTTCGTTGCTAATTCTTATTTTCGGGTTGAAAATTCGTCTTTTTGGGTAAAAAATTAATCTGCTTTTTTGAAAATTTATCTTTTTGGTTGAGGACTCGACTATTTTGCTCTAAATTTGTATATTTTTAATGAAATACAACTATTTGAGAAATCATTATTTATTAAAAATTAATTTTTCCGAACTAAAAATTTAACTATATCATTTTTGGTTGAAAACTTATCTTCCATAGTTGACAATTCAACTATTTGATTGATATTCGATCCTTCTTGATTGAAAATCAACTTTTACGTTGAAAATTCATTTTTGTGTCATGAATGTGAAATGTTCTTTTAAAACGTTCGACTTTTCAGCTTGAAAACCTAACTTTTGTTTGAAAATCGAACTATTTCCGGAGAAAATTCAACTATTGGGTTAAAAATTAAACTCTTCATTTGAAAAATTAAGTATTTAATTAATCTATAGTTAATCTGATTATTTTTAGTTGAAAATATATATTTTTTAGTTAAAACTGCAACTATTTGATTGGAAATGTATATTTCTTAATTCTTTTTTCGGGTACGAAATTCAAATGTTTTTGAAAACATTCGTCTTTTTAGCATGAAAATTCAAATCTTCCGTTGAAAATCAATCTTTTTTTGGTAAAAAATGAATCTTTTTGGTTGAAAATACATTTTCGTTGGTTGAAAATTCAACTGTTTTTTAGAAGTCTTTTTTGGTCGAAAATTCAACTGTTTTGTTGAATATTCGTGCTTTTGGATTGGAAATTCATCCTTTTTACATTAAAAATTCATCTTTTCTGGTTCAAAAATCATCTTTCTTTGTTGAAAATGAACATCTTTGTTGAAAATGAACATCTTTGTTGAAAGTTCAACTGTCTTTTCAAAAATTGGTCTTTCTGGTTTGAAAAATTCACTGTTTGGTTAAAAGTTTCACGATTTTGTTAAAATCACATCTCTCTTGCTTGAAAGTTCAACTATTTGGTTGCTGATGCAACTTTTTCGTCACAAATTCATTCTTGGTCATTGAAAATTTTTTTATATATTTAAACTTGAAATCTTAGGAATTTAAAGCGTTTCATATTGAATTAACTATAGTATCTGTATAATTTTTATTTATTTATTTCCCTAATAATAAAAAATCGTTCTAATTCTCCTTTCTTTGAGTATTTTGTGCGGTGAAGTCTGATATATTAATATTCCTAATTATTCTTGATTTATTACCTAGAGTCGCGAAAAAAACGCAATTGTAACGTAGTTTATGAATGGCAATAACTAAAAATTAGAACTGAATCTGGATAAATTAAAAGAAATACTCAAATACCTCCTTAATAGTAAAAATCTCTACAAAAATAATCGACTTGGCGTAAAATCGTATTTCCTTCCTATCACATCCGTTTGTTATTTGCTACAAGATAATTTCCATAGTTTCACGATAGGGATGCCAGCATTAGATTGCAGATCTCGTCTGTTACATTGGAAATTTGGAATCGTGAGGGAATGCTCTTGAGGGAAGAGTTGACTCGTTGATGACGACCAGTTTCCAATGGCAAAGAAAATGCGAAGGTATAGAGAGAGGAGCGAGGAGAACGAAGAGGGTGCAAGAGAGGCCCCGATTCCCGAGGGTCCGCACCAGCAGGGCGGATCCGGGAGATTGGCTCCTGGCAGAATCTCGCGGGACCGAGACTCAATTAAACTTCAAGATGATATGCGTCGCTCCAGGAACATTCTCATCTTCCATCTCTTGCCCTCCGGTGTCGACCTGACGACCCTCTCTGCTCGAATCTAGACCAAAATCCGATTCATTGACGACGAAGGGGAGACCGAGAAACCGACCCTTCTAATTTCTCCTCTAAAATCAAATATTCCAGAAACTGAAGACATGCAGCTAAAATGATGTAGAATCGAAAGTCTCTGTACAGGCAGGGATCCAGAGAAGTGACCTGATGGGGGAGGGGGTCCAAAATGTATGGACATAGATAGGGTGACCAGATGGTTTGATAGCAAAATTAGGACATTATCCCACTTCTCATTTTCTTCAACCTTTAATTTTCCCACTGTTTCGACCCAGGTTGCTGATCAATCTCTCTAGCGATCACCCCAAGAGAAGAGCCTCACAAAATTGTTATGTGTGGTTCCCCACTTGGGCCCATTAGTATCCAAGGTCTTTGTTTCAGGCGTCATTCACTCTATTTTCACTCTGTTCACAAACTATTTGTCGCCACACTTCTCTGTCCTGGCATACTACTCTAGCTTCCTTCACGTCCATGCATTTTTTCATGCAGGCTCTTGTGTTTCTATGGCTTCTTATGTCTCTTCGGATTAATGTCTCATTTACAGATTCTAACCATTCTTTCGGCGGCCTACCTCTGGGCATTCTGCCATTTACGTTACCTTTATACCCTTGCTTGGTCAGTCGTTCATCTTTCATTCTTTCAAGATGACCGAAACATCACATCTGATTTCTTTCCCATGTGTCAACTATTGTCTCCTTTGCACCACATTATTTGAGCATTATCTCGTTTCGGTCTTTGTCCATCAGTGTTTTCCCCCATATTGTTCGCAGAGGTTTCATGCCAATCGCGTTAATTTTACTCCTGTCCTTTTCTTGACAGGTCCATGTCTCGCTACCTTATAGTACAGTTGGTACCAATATAAAATTATGTATGGCCATTTTAGCTTTTTTTGATATGTTTTTATTTCTGATAATGGACCCTGCACTACCGATAACCTGCTTACCCTTATTTATGTACCTATCTAACTCCCCATCTATTTTTCTGTCGCTAGTGAATAGGCTACCCAGGTATACGTACTTGTCAAGTTATTCTAATATGTTTCCTACATCTACAAAATACCAATTTCGAAATTCCCGAACTTTCTCTCACTTTTCCCTGACCAAGTTTTCATTTTCCCTGACTCGTTCAGGTTCAATTTTCAACCAAAGAAATTAATGTTCAAACAAAAATATAGAATTTAAAACAATAAGATTAATCATTTACGAAAAGATAAATTTTTAACACAATACATGAATTTTCAACAAAATAGGTACATTCTTAACTAACGAAATTATTCAGTAAAAAAAAATTAATTTTCAACCAAGAAGATTAATTTTTTACTAAAAGAGACGAATTTTCAACAAAATACATGAATTTTCAACTAGAAAAGGTGAATCAACCCCAAATGGAATAGTTATATTTATAGTTTGACCATTTTTTTTTCGCCATAAAAAAAGAATTTTTAAGAAAATAGTTAAATTTTCTACCAAAGAAACAAATTTTAAACCAAAAAGATGAATTTTTCACCAAGAATATCAATATTCTACCACAGACTAAATTGTTAACCAAAGAAATGAATTTTCAATAAGGATTAATTTTCTACCAAAAAGGCAAATTTTCTATAAAATACAAGAATGTTGAACAAAATAGTTAAATATTTAACTAACGAAATGCATTTCCAACTAAAATGAGAAATCTTTAATCAGAAAAATAAATTTTCAACCAGGAAGTTCGATTTTCAACGAAACAAGACGAATTTGTAACAAAATAAATGAAGTTTTAACTGAAAATGATAAATTTGCAAATCAAAAGTGAAAAGTTATATTTTTAGTTAAAAATTTTTCTTTTCAATCATAAAAAACTAATTTTCAAGGAAATAGTTAAATTTTCAATCAAAGAAATTGCTTTTCAACAAAAAAAGAAGATTTGTCAGCAAAATACAACAATTTTCCTCAAAAAGGATAAGTTTTTCACAAGAAAGGGAATAGTTATATTTTCAGTTTTAAACGAATATTTTTCAACCATAAAAAGCGAATTTTCAAGGAAATAATTAAATTTTCAACTAAAGAAATGAATTCTCAACCCTAAAGACGAACTTTTCACCAGGAAGATTGGTATTCTATCACAGAAGACGAATTTTCAGCAAAATTGTTAAATTGTTAATCGAAGGAATAAATTTTCAACTATAGGGCTGAATCTTCAGTAAAAACAAATTAATTTTAAACCAAATAGTTGAATTTGCAAACAAAGAGATCAATTTTCAACAGATAGGAAAAATGGGAAAGTCAAATTTATAGTTTAAATTATTATTTTTTAACCACAAAAAATGAATTTTCAACAAAACAGTTAAGATTTTTACCAAAGAAATGAATTTTCATCTTTAATTATGAATCATCAATTAAAAAAAGTGAATTTTGAAACAAATAGTTGAATTGTCAACCAAAAAGATGAATCTTCAACTATACAGAATAATTTTCTACTAAAAAGGACGAATTTGCAACAATGTATATAAATTTCCAATTAAAAAAAAATTATCCAAAAACGGAATAGTTACAATTTTAGTTTAAAAATTATTTTCAAACAATTAAAAATAAACTTTTTACAAAATAATTCAATTTTTAACCAAAAAAAAAAAGGAATTTCCAATGAAAAATGTAATAGTTTCAACCAAAAAAGATTCTAATTTAAAACCAAAAACAATTTAATTCAGCCAAAGATTACAAATTCTCAAAAAATTATTTGAAAATCCTCGATCAAAAAAGATTAGTTTTGAACCAAGCAGTTGCATTTTTAGCCAGAAAAGTTGAAATTCCTACGAAAACAGATAAACTTTTAAACCAAAAAGAGTAATTTTCAACCAAGAAAGATTGTTTAGTTGAGAAAGAAAAAGAAATCATAAAAAATGTTGAATTTCCATACCAAGAGACGAAATTTTCACGAAACCGACGACTTTCTCAACCAAAAAATGACATTTTCCAACGAAAAAATTAATATTCGACCAAATAGTTCAATTTTTAACCCAAAAAAGACGAATTTTCAACAAAACTGCTGAATTTTCAACCAAAAAGAACGTTTTTTGTTTTTAACAAAATTATTGATGTTTGAACAAAACTAATGAAATAGTATATTCATTCCCTGAGTCTCTAAATTATACAAAATACTTTTTTGATGTCAACATTCTTATTTAAATAATTAAAATGTATGCCGCGAGACAAGAAAAACACTAAAAAATAGCGGAAACATAGGAGCTTCAATGTGGACAAAGTGAACGAATTAATTTGAAAATCATTACATATAATTAAGAATCTATAGTAAAAATTACTATAATAGGTTTTCCGCGATTAAAAAATGCATGATGAAGAGTGTCAGTGGAGTGAATGAAGCCTGAATAGAAAGACCTAGGATAGTAATCGGCCCGAGTGGAGAGCTTTACATGGTGAATTTGTGAACCTCTTCGCCTGGGGTTATTGTTAGAAAGATTAATCAGCGACCTGGGTTGATCAGTGTTGAGGAATGAACGTACTATTTAAATAAACAATGCAGGAATTCTAGATCAATCTAAAAATCTATACCCCACCCCCATACCGCCTCGTGCAATTCCCTTCCTTACCGAGTGAGTCACCTTTACCCCGAAAGGGATATGGCTTAATGGTATAATAATAATAAGGCTCAGGGATCGAACCCCAACTTCACGTTAGAAGTCCGGGGTTCGAGCCCTGAGCCGGTGTCTCTGGAGATTTTGCTATGCTATGCGCCTTTATCGAGGTTCTGGTGGTTCTGATCTCACGTGAAGCTGTAAGTTTCCCCATCATGTCTTTGAATGCAGCCCAGCCCGTGAATGATGGGGTGAAAACTGAAAATACAGACTTTGCCCAATATGTCAAATTAGGCACACTGCTCTTATCAGATCACTTGATTGCATTACAAAAATGCGTCCGTGACTGATGAAATATACCAGGACAGCCCCGTGCAGACTATTCAATAATACAACTCGAACAAAAAATGTCTTCGACAGTTTGGTCTGTAACCATCTTAAGCCTGAGACAAAATTGAAATATAATAGTAGATATGAGAATGCAGAAAAATTGACCTGAAAAAGATCAATTGATAGTCAAGCAGCTTCCCACAGTACGTCATCGACCTTAGCGGTTTTCTTGCATCTTTTGTTTTGTCACCTCGAACAATTCGCTTTGCTCCCATGGAAGACGTGACGGGGGCCTCGTTCAAGCCTACTTCATTCGTCCGGTTCGACACGAGAATTAAACTTCGTTCACGTTCGACGAACGGTCCGTTACGGCACCTGCGAACCGCACGGTTGATCATCACTACTGATCCATAATACAGCTTTCGTACCTTGGATGTAACCTAATCGGTTACGCTCCTCGATTGTCTTATTCAAATTGGAAAAGAATTCCAATTCTCTTGACTTTGTTCCTCCTCTCTCATCTCGAAACGATTTCAAATTGGTCTATTTTTCGTGGTCCTTCGAGCCGGATTATTAGAAATTTCTTTTTATTATCCCATTTTTTTTCTTCACCCCATTCCTTCCTTGTTTCTTTTGGTCCTTTTTAATTTCCCCAGCAATTTTATCCCTTCTTAAACGTTATTTCAACTGTTTATACAGGTTCCTTTAAAACTTCTACTCTCAAATTCTGTCATTTATTCTCTCTTTTTCAAATTCCTTCAGTATAATTCTACTCTCCGTTTTTCGATATCTTCATTCCATCTGAAATGTAAAAACCATTCCATGCACTTTATATGCCAACTCGTCTCCTTTATATCTCTTCTTTACCATATACATCAAACGTTCCTTTACCACTTCTTTACTATAAATCGATGCCTCATTCTCCATAACATTGTACCCTGCCGATTTTCTCTTCTTTATCGTACTTTATTTGAGCTTCTATCTCAATAATTAATTCCTCCTTTTCCTTACTGCTCTTCTCCATGATCTATTATCTATTATCCGTTTCACACCTCTTATCTTCCTCCTTTTACTGTAAAGCATGATTTCTAACTGTCTTCTCCTACTGCATCATTTTCTCCTTTTATATCTTTTCTAATCCTGTTTAGTATATTTCTAGAACACTTGCTCTATCTTTATAATAACTTCTTCTGCTTCTTCCCCTTCCTCATCTGCATCAAGATCACGTCTTATAGAGAGAATTCACCTTTTATCATAAGGTTATACCTTCTAATGCGAGATTTTTTCTTTCTCTGATGTCTTTTTCTGACATTAATAACTCGCAAAGTTCTGCTCTTCATTCTATATAGAATTTTCTCCTTCACTATGAATTTAATTTCTTCACCATCATACATAATTAATGTTCTACATTCTACAAATTGCTTTATTTACTTTACTAAATATTAATAATTTTTTATTCTTTCATGCTTTCCCGCATAACCAACTGCTAATTTTACATAAATTCTTGATTTTTATTCTGCTTTTCACCTACCACTGTATCTTTGTCTCAAATTTCATAAAATTTCTGAATCTCCCTCTCCGAATTCATATTCTTCTGTTCTTTTTGAAGCTGTCTCCGTCTCTTACTCCTTTCTTTTTGATAACTATTTAACACCTATTTTATTTTCCAAATGTTTCACCCAATTCTGCAGTGAAAATAAAGGAACACGTATTTCACAGCTTGATCAAAATTCTTTTTGTTTTTTATTTGTTGCAATAATTCGTAGATTATCTCCAAATTCTCGAACACTGAATTGTTAAATTCTTGGAACTGGATTTTCTCAAAAATCCCAAATTAAAAAAAAATATAATAGATGATAATATGTACTACATACCTCTCAAGTTTCATTATTGGTGAAACACTGTTAACATTGAAAAAAATTATTTTTGAAACATCGAATATATGCATGTCTCTTGGAAAGAAAGAAATCTTCTTGCTCTTTTGTGACATTTTGTATTGTTTAAAAAATCGAAAATTATATTGAAAACAAAAAATTGTCCGCGCCTGAAAAATAGTTAAATCCTCATAAAACTGATAGGATGTCTTCCTCATATAAGCAAAAACTGTAGAAAAATAGGGGAAAAATAAAAAAGATGGGGCTCTTCAGAAAATCTGCTTAATTTTTTCCATCGAATTTTAAAAGTACGAAAAGAAGATTTTCAGGAAAACCTCACCTTTTTTGTTTTGTTAAATATATTTTTTCAATTTCTTCTCATAAAAGAAAGACATCCTATCATTTTTATGTGGGCTAACCCGTTTTCAAGTATGTATCATTTGTTCACATCAAATTTTTTATCTTTTATCGTAAACAATGCAGGATATCACAAAAGAGGTTTTTTGTAGAAATTTTTTAGATGTGTGAGCTTGTACGCAAATATTGTTTGCACCTTTGTTTTCTCCGATAAAAATTAGAATCTTGATTTCTTTTAAATAATTTTTTTTTTCAATGCTAAGCAGAGGTTTACTAAGAGCAAAACACAGAAGGTATGTCGTATATATTAACATCCGCTTCACACACAAAAATTACATGGGGTTTTTCAGAAAATCCACTTTTGGAAAATATTGCATTTTGAAAAACAAATTCTGTAAACGTTTGAGAATTTGCAGGTAATCTTCGAATAATTGTAACGAATCAAAAAAAACTGTTGTGGTCAAACTGTGAAATACTTGTCCCTTCATCTTCACTCTATAATGATATACCCAAATAAAAAATTATTCTGACATTTGAATGGATTTTGTCAAAAAACACCAGAGAGTAAAGCGAATAGCAATGGTAATAGAATAGAAATAGAAGCAGAGAATAGAATAGAAAAATATAAGGTTTGAGATGAAGAAATATTTGTGATGTGGAGGAAATAGTATAAGAAATAATAAATGCATATAATTATATGTAGGATATAACTAAATTCAGAAAAAATATTACGGGAAGGTATATGAACTAAAAAGTAAGGTTGGTGCGAAGAACGATTATTTACGCCAATACCACAGTTATTCATCTTTTATTACTTATTATTTGTATCAGATAATTATTTTCTTCTTAACTAAAATTTATTTGAATATTCTATAACATTCTATCGGAAATATATAACAAACAAGATTGGACTCTCCTTCTACAATAACAACTCGCTCAATCTATCTTCTTCACTCCCTATTCATTGATTCCACAAATCAGAGAGACCGAATAAAAGTCATTTGAGATCAATTCCCGTTGATCCTTTACATTTCCGGCGCCCTCGTAAAATTGACGATCCGCAACCCGGAAGTCGAATTTCCAGAAATAAATACGTCATCATGCGGCGCGCGACAATGAGGTCACAATTGAGCTCGGTTCCACCCACAGCAGGGGTTCCCCTTGTCTTTTCTTTCTTCACGATCCAATTGGGATCTGACGATCCTGATTAAATTTCGACAACGCTCAAAAATGCCTCATCACTTCCTCTTTTATTCTAATTGAAAAATACTAACACAAAAAAAAACAAAGTGTAATTACTCCGATTTCAGAGTAATCTTCACCTACAACCAAAATTACCATTTGGTAAAGTTTACCCACCACACCGGGTATGATTACCATATCAACTTAGTCGTATTTTCTTCTGCTTCGACAAAAAAATTAACTTTATCCACCCAATCGGAAATTACCCGCAACAAAAATATTTATCAATCAATTTTTTATTGTTTTTAAAAGGTAATTGCTTCAGTTAATTTTTCTAATTCTAGAGTTCAGTTTCTCCAGGCTTCTATATTTAATTTTTATTAAATTTTATCCATACCATTTTTTTAACAAATCTATTTATTGTTTTATGTTTAAGGTGGAAAGTATATTCCTTAATTGTGCCTTTTACTGATTCTTACGAGTTTCTCAAAAACTCTGATAAAAAATTCTGAAGGACCTCCTGCAGCGGAACACGCAGGACATCTTCGCCCTGTTGTATTCCAACACCCACGCCAAAAATTCTACGAGACGAGAAAAAATGTATGAAATAAGATTGGGGGATCATGAATATGAATAAGATAGAATAAGAAACGAGGGGCTGTGTTTGTTCATTTCGTAGGATCAAGTCGTAATTTTTACTGATATTCTTCAAGTGGGTGATAAAATAGTTCTTCGTTTCTCTGAAAGAAAAAAAAAGAAAAATATTTTGAAAATTTTTGATCAAGATTTCTAAAAATCCTCTATATTTACCAAAAGTAAATTACTTGAAGTTGTTTGATATTTTAAAATTAAAATTTTTCAAATGAAACCTATAAATAATCCTTTTTAGGGATATTCTAGATGTACAATTTCGTTCAAAATTAATAATTTGAACTTGATTTATAAGATTGACAAACAAGCCCATTAATTATTACAACATATTTTAGTAGAGAAGCCCAAACCTAAATAACAAAAAAACAGTTCAAGTTAAAATTTTTTATTTAAATGTAGTTATTTGCATTTTTTTCTTTCTCTTTAGGCAAAAGTTGTAATTTTTATTCAATTTTAATTTGCAAATGCTCAGTCTATTCCTTCAAACGTTCTTTTCACTTCTATTTGTCACTTTTTTATATAAATTATTTTCAGTTAGTAATTTTTTGAATTAAACAATTTGTTGAATAACATTTAAGAAGAACATGACGAATATAATGGTAAAGAACCTTTCAAGGAATAGAATGAGCTTTTTTAAAATAAAAATTCAATGAACATTACGACTTATGCTTAAAGCGAACAAAAATTTACAAATATGCAATGAATTACATTTTATTAAACAATGATGACTTCAACTACTTTTTATTATTCACGCTTAGAATTCTCTTCTAAAATTGGTTGTTATAATCAATGGGCCTTTTTTTGTCAATTTTATAAATCAATTTGAAGGTCAAGTCATTTTATCTAATAAATTACTTAACAATATTATTCATGTTTTATGCTAGTGCTTTTCCCCAGAAATTATTATTTGAAAAAATATTAATATAAACTTAGAAAATTTCGGAAAAGACTTAAAATTTCTAAATATTTTAGGTTGTGTTAATTTTTCTAAAGGGAATTAGCATTTTCAAACAAAAATCACCGAGAATCTCAATAAGGGACAATTTTACAACAACTTTATGTTATGTTGAAGTGTTCCGCCTGAAATTGGTGCGTTAGAGAATAATCCAATGATTTATTTTGTTTAAAATAATCAAATTTAAGTATATAAAAGCTTAAATAATTTCGGATTGTAATAGTAAATTTCAAAAAAGATTCATAAGTTTCGAAAAATTTTAGGAATTTTTTTTTTTTCTTCAAAATACGTATTCTTCTGATACAAAAATTAGACATGAAACATTTCAAAGAAGATTCACAACTTTTTAAAAATTTTAGGTTTGTTGGCGTTTTACGTCGGAAATGGGTATGTTCGAACAAAAATCATTCAATTTCGAAGAAGATTCACAATTTGAAATTTTTTTTTAGTATGTTTCGTTGAAAATTTATATTCTTAATTTAAAAAATCATAAGGTTTCTCAGATTATCATCATTCATTGAATTCACAATTTTCGCACAATTTTTTGTTTTTAGCGCTTTTTATTGGAAGTTGGCGCTTTTAATAAAAAATCAATGGATTTCAAAGAAAGATAACAAATGTTTGAACAATTTTAGTTTGTGCTCGCGTTTAAACTAATGATTTACAGTCTTAAACTATTGATAGCAATTTTCCCGTCTAAAATTGCTACTTTAATAAAAAAACATTAGATTTTCAAGAATATTCAAAATATTTGAAAAATAATAGGGTCCAATATTTTTTGGAAAAACGAGAAAAATGTCCTATAGTGAGGTTCCCGGTTCAAATCCGCCCGAGATTGACTTTTTCTTGTTTCTCCAAAAATGTTTTGGCCAGTAATCAACGAATTGAATGTCCGAAATTAATTATTATTGTCCAAATATTATCCATTTTTTTCTATTATTTTAGATGACAGATACACAAGAGATCCGATATAACAGCAGTTTCGGGGGTTGCCTCGCACTGGCCTTGCTTGTGAATCGGTATCCTCGAAAGGTAAGCAGGCAGGGCTGCCTGAACCGTTTCCATAATATTGCGCAATATACTCGACTGAGTACTCGTGCACTTGCGGCCCTTCCGAGGTAAATCGGATGCTCTTCTATGGGAACTCTTGTGTACTATAAAATACAAAAAATTGGTATCAATATAAATTTATATTTTAATTTGATTATTTATTTTTTTCTACTTTTTTATTGCGTGATATGAACAAAAAAATAATCCTGCGCTTGTTTGTTTTCTAGTACTTACATAATATCAAAAAAAAATTTAATTCATAACGATATTGTGTAACAACTGTCCAACAAATTCCAAAAATGCCCTCCAAATATCTTCTGACTGAAAGAATGATCAGTCAACATCGTTAAACGGAATTCAATAAATCATTAAATCAAGAGATCATGATATCAAATCTAGATATGATATCTTGGGGTAAGGACCCTGAACGAATGAAACAGCAGGTTCCTTCTTCTTTGGTTTTGGTTGGGTGCTGATGTTGGTGATCACACACATGGAAGAACATATAAACATATACTACAAAGTATAAGAGTATTTACTATGCATGCATATATATTGTATTCAGTGATTGGTACACTTGACATCTTAATCGCTCGACTCGAGCCAGGCAGACTCGGCTCTTAATCTTGGCACGATTCCCGAGGGAGATCGTAATCTGAGATTTAGGTACAACCTTTGCGTCACGCACCCACTGCATACCTGCACCTCTACGTCGTGGCACCTATCAGGAACAACCCCCGTGCCTCGTCTTTGTGATTAATGTCACAATCAACTCACATAACTCGCTGACTCATTTTCCATACATTTTTTAATATTTTCTCTTTATTTTTATTATAAACTAAAATGAAAATGCCACTCGACAAATTCGTTCTCAAAGAGAAACAGTTACAGAAGTCAATAGTCTTGTCATATTACTTTCCAATTTAGAACAAGAGGCGATTATGTAATTTTATTTCACTTTTAATACACTTTATGTGAATTTCAAATTTGCCTGACTTCAGGATAAATTGATACTCTGTGTTGGTTCCATGCCAATAGAAAGCGAAAGATTTCGAGGGCTTCATAGAATGAAAACTACATTTTTATTTTTATTTATTACATTTGTTTCTTTCGTTTAAAACACTGAAAAAATTGTTAGTATGGATAACTGAAAAAGTAGTAGAGCCAACTACTGAACTGCATTGCCGATAACTTTTGAGGGAACCATGGTTACACAGAAAAAAATCATCAGTAAAAAAGTCACGAACTAGTAGCTAGTGCGAACTTTGAGAAATAATTGACGAACTCGATGTGAAAATTCTAATACGGTTCGTCACTTTTTTTTACGTGAATAATTACAAGAATATTACGAGTGATTGGTGTGAAGAGATTCTCAGAGCACTCACGAACTTGCCCGACAAATCTGGGAACTGGAAAGCAGATTCGACTCTATGTGGCCCGCACACACGCTCGCCCAAACGCGCGGTGCGTGTGTGCGCTCGTATGTGTGCTTCGAGCTTGTCGGATGAGTGGCTGGAAGTTTCATAATACCTATTTTTTTTGCCTCGATGTGCGCGTGTTTTCGCACTCCTGGTTTATGTTTAGAAACTGGTAAGTCAGGAGTCTTTGAGGGTTCGAATCTTCTGAGATGCGAAGTTATAAATCAATATAAATTAAATCGCACAAATAAAATTTTTCCTCTTTATATTTCAGTCTGAAATTTTCAGGAACTGTTCGTAGGAAATTCGAACTGTTCGTGAAAAACTTCAAAATTTATCCATCAATTTCTCAAAGAAATAAGGATGTTATGTTTCATTCTTTTTATCTCATATCCGAGACCTAGCTATAAGTTCGTGACTTTTTCACGGATAAATTTTTTCCGTCCACTAGAAAACTTTTCTACCATCAGACGCCCTGTCGCGCTCTGTGCTGTGTCCAAACCAGAGAAAGCTATAGCATGACGCACCCTGATAGTTAACCGCTGCGCTGTAAAGCAAGTTGAAGTTTCTATTTAAAATTTTGAAACAAAATAGAAACAATTTTTAAAAATGCGGTCCAGTGTTGGTGGATCATTCCCGATTACATTGTATTACTTAAAATTATCTCTTTATACAGAATTACTCCGAATTACCTAAGATTACTCCGGATTCTATAGAATTATTCAGGATTACATACAATTACGGAAGATTAATTTTCTACCGAAACAGATGAATTTTCAAAAAAATGCATGAATTTTCAACGAAGTAGTTGAATTTTTAAATAAAAAAGACATATTCAACCGAACAATTGTATTTTCAACTAAGAAAAATAAATTTTCCACCAAAAAGAAGCAAAATTTAAACAAAATAGTTCAATTTTTAACCAAGGATATGAATTTGCAACTAAAGTGATGAATCTTCGACTGGATAGATAAATTTTTATTTAAAAAAATAAATGATCAACCCAGAAACAACGATTTTTCAACAAAACAGTCAAGTTTCCATCCAAAGAGATGAATTTTCAACTAAAATGATGAATCTTCAACTGGAATAGTTACATTTTCACTTAAAAATAAATTGTCAACCACGAAACAACGATTTTTCAACCAATTAGTCCAGTTTTCATCCAAAGAGATGAATTTTTAACTGAAATGAAGAATCTTCAAGCCAAAAGTTACTTTTTAACAAAATTTTTGTTCCCTAAAGTAGATTGATTTTTAATCAAGAAAAGATGAATTTGACACAAAAAATGTAATAGTTGACATTTTAACCCTAAAATTTTTATTTCAATCCAAAAACCGTTAAAGTCAACCAGAAAAGACAAATTTTTAACAAATAGTTGAATTTTCAACCAAAAACATGAACTAAAAATGAGAAAAATACCGCAAAGAATATTAATTTTTTACCGAAAAATACGATTTTCTAACCAAATACATACATTTCCAACCGAACTGTTCAATTTTCAACAAACAAAAAAAAGTAAATTTTTAACAAAAAATGGAAGTGCTATATTTTAAATAAACAAAATAATTACAAAATAGACGAAATTTCAACAAAATATTTCATTTTCAACCAAGAAAATGAATTCTTAACTAAAATTATAAATCGTCAACCAAAAATTGAATTTTTAACAAAATGGTTTAACTTCCATGTAAAAAGATTAATTTTCTACCAAAAAAGTCAATTTTTGAACAAAATAAATCAATTTTCAACTAAATTGTTAAATTTTTACTAAAAACCCTAAATTTACATTAAATGATAGGATAGTTGAACTTTCAACTAAAAAAGCTAAATTGACAATAAATAATAAAACAGTTAAACCTTCAGTTTAAAAAATTAATTTTCAATGAAAAAAAACAACTTTTCAACCAAAATTTTCCATTTTTCACAAAAATAGTTCCATTTTCAACAAAAAAGATGAATTTTCAAACAGGAAGATTCATCTTCCACAAAAGGGAGATGAATTTTTTTAACAAATACCTGAATTTTCAACCAAATATATGATTTTCAACAGAATAAATTAGTTTTCAATCAAAAAGATGAATTTTCGACTGAGAATTTTGACCAAAAATCAAATTGTTAAATTTACAGTTAAAAATTAATTATGAACCCCAATCAAATTTCATTTAAAATCGAATTTCAAACATGTTAATCGATCAAAGACTTGAATAATATTAAATATTAACAGATTTAATATATTTTAATGAATTGTGATTTTTGAACTGGAAAAGGGAAAGGGAAAGTTCTGTTACACCCGACCCCTTTTCCAAATCGAAAAATGACCAATAATTGCTTTTTTAGGAAATTTAATAACTACTGTTTCGAATAGACCTTGAAAAGGCTATTCACGAATATTTTCAAAGTAAAATTAAAATTAAAAAAAATTAAATTAAAAGGTAAAATTCGTTATCAGCATCTCAAAATACATTATTTTACGTGCTTTCAACAGAGCGGGAACAGAATTAGTTATGAACGTGATTTTTACAGATTTTTAATTTTTTGGAAATTTTTTGGAAATTTTTTGGAAAAGAATAAATAAAAACGTCTTGAAAATATAATTTATGGTCAAAAACATATTTTTAATTTTCGAATAGATTATATATACTACTAAAATATAAAAAAAAATATTTTTTGTTTTTATTCTGACTAAAATAAAACGAGTTTGAAAAAATGTATACGTTTAAATTAGTACCACAAGAAATAGATTTTTATTTTTCACCTTTTTCAAGATTAAGTATCATTTATTTTTAAATTATGTATAGGCTTTATAATCGGATACCAAAATTTTTCCAGAATTTTATAAATAAATACTGATTTTTCATTTTAAAAAAATGCTCATACCTTTGTAAAAAATAAACGTTTTTTCACAATTTTCCTTCTTTTTTTCTTTTATGCACAATAAATTTTTCCTAATAAGAAAGTGCTATTAAATTTTTGTTTAATGATAAAAAAATAGTATTTTGAGATCTTATATAAATTAAAAAAAGAGTGCGTTTGGTAAATGTAAGTATTAAAAAAAAAGATTTGTTATTACTCCTAAAATTTTCATAATGGTAAAAACTAATTTCGTAAAGTCAGCTCGTGAGATTAGATCAAAAGATCATTAATGAAGGGGCCTTCTGTCGCCAGAAAGATGACACTTGAAAATTTCCGCTGCTCGTAAAACCCCCGTAAAAGTATCATTAACTCCGTATTATTGCATTACATATTTAGGCGCTGATCCCAACCGCACCCAACTTAATGTAATTTTAATTATAGCACTTAGTAATCTAAATACACTTTCTTTAACGACACCCTAAATTGAACTCAAAGAAATCACGAGGTCACTTTTAGGAAACTCTATTACGAAAAAAAGCTATTTCGGGATTTAGAATTGAAATTAACCGTGACAATGCAATTTAAAAAAAATGTAAACACATTTCTTTAGAGCTAAACTACTATAAATTGAAAAATTGAAAAATTAAAATTAATAATTTGCTTGCAGAAGGCTTCAAATTTAAATAATTTTCAAAACGGCAAGTCTTGAAACAAAAATTCATGTATTATTTCCTAATTGTTCCATTTTTATTTCCATTTCTGTGAGGTCCTTAAATTTAATTTTTGATATTTTCCATTGTTCCATTATTAAAACCTATTGAATTTCAATCGCTTCCAATTTGAAGGTGTTCAACGTTTGAATTTGTAATTTTAAGATTTTGAATAATATAATGTTATATTGTTAATTTTAAAAGTTTACATTACGGAAATGTCTAATTCAGTGTTAATTCAAAATAATTGAATATTTCAAATTCTAGCATTGAACCTTGGAGGCTTTTTTAATTATGCGGTTCCCTACTTACTTTATAAAAAAATTCTCAGATCTTAAACTTTGAAATTCTAATTCTTGAGACTTCTAGTAATGAAATTTCACAAACATGCCTGAATAGAAAAATCGTACTAAGCAATATAAATTAATAATAATAATAAATATTAATATTATGACCGATTCCATTTCAAATCAGGCGAAATTTCAAGAAAAGTCTAGATCATGGTGTCAGAATTATTTTTTCTAGAGTGAAAATAAAGAGACACGTATTTCACAGTTTGACCACATTTTTTTACAATCATCTGAAGATTACTTGCAAATTCTCAAGAAATAGCAGATATTTTTTTTTTAATTCAGTATTTCTTCAGAAATTCTTGCTCTTTCAATTGATCCTAAGAAATTTGAAACAACATTTTTTTTAGTTTAAAAAAAAGTTCTACGAAAAATACCTCTTGTTCTTGTGTTATATCATGCATCGCTTACAAGAAAAAATCAGAAATTATATTTGAAAAACAATCCGGCCTAAAAAATGATTACGACCCCGTAACACTTTAATTATATAAGCAGAAACTGTAGACGGATATGGGATAAAATAAAAAAGGTAGAGCTTTCCAGAATATACTTTTTATTTTTTTAATAGAATTTAAAGAACATGAAAAGATAATTTTCAGGTAAACCCCACCTTTTTATTTATTGCAATATTTTTATGAAGTTTTTGCTAATATAAAAAAGCATCCTATCAGTTTCATGTGGGCTTAACCATTTTTGATGACGGGAACTCTATTTTCAATATAATTTTCTTTCTCGTAAAAAATGCAAGATATCGCAAAAGAGCCAGATTTATTGTTTTCAGAACTATTTTGGATGTGTAAACTTTTATAGGGGCATTTTTTTGTACCTTTTGTTGTTTCCGAGAAAAATGAAAAAATCCGATTTTTCAAAAATAATTTTTTTCAATGTGAAGCAGTGGTTTCCTTAGAACGTAACTCAAGAGATATGAAGTAAATATTACCATCTATTTCTAAACAAAATAAGAATGTTAAAAAGTGGGGTTGAGAAATATCCACTTCGAAGAATTTAAAGAGAAACAGACGCCATTTTGTTATTTTTTTTAAATAAAATTTTTGTTGGAATCAATCGAAAGAGCGAAAAATCACATACAAGTTCTGATGGCTGATGAGTATATTCTTATTTCAGCAGATTTTTTTGGGGACATAAAGCTCATCAGCACATGTCAAAATTTAGACAAAAATATGGAACTTATCCAGTTATATGTAGGACTTGTAAAAATTTGAAAAGAATTAAGTGGGTCTCTTCCGGCACTTTTGTCCTAAAAAAAGTCCTGCTAAAAAAAATTGGGTGACGGACAACTTTGCACGTAGCAACTTTGCACGTGCCCAACTGTGCACGTCGATGGCAGGACGGACAACTGTGCACGTCCATCTGTGCACGTCCAAGACCACAGGAGCCCATCTGTGCACGTCGAAATTTCGACGTGTACAGTTGTCATTTGGACAACTGTGCACGTGCACAGATGGTACTTGGACAACTGTGCACGTCGAAATTTAGACGTGCACAGTTGTCACTTGGACGACTGTGCACGTGCACAGATGGTACTTGGACAACTGTGCACGACGAAATTTAGACGTGCACAGATAGACTCTTGTGCACTTTACCGTGCACAGATGTCACTTGCCCAACTGTGCACGTGCACAGATGTCCCTTGCCCAACTGTGCACGTGCACAGATGTCACTTGCCCAACTGTGCACGTGCACAGATGTCACTTGCCCAACTGTGCACGTTTATGTCCTTACGTAAGTGTTGTACTTGAGTAATCCAGAGAGTTCAAGGAATTCAGAGAATTCAAAGAATTCAAGTGATTTAGATAAAGCAAGGCATTCAGCAAATTGGAGGCATTCAGCGAATTGAAGGAATTCAAGAAACTTAAGTAATTCAGAGAATTCAATGAATCCAGGGAATGCAGAGAATTCAGGGAATTCAGAGGATTTAAGTAATTCAGAGAGTTCGATGAATTCAGAGAATTTCTTGCATTCAGAGAATTCAAGGGATTGGGAAAATTCAAGGGATTCGGAGAATTCAAGGTATTCAGCAAATTGAAGGCATTTAGCGAATTCAAGAAATACAACAAACTCAAGGAATTAAGAGAATTGAAAGAATTCGAGAAATTCTGAGAATTCAAGGGATTCAAAGAATTCAAAGGATTCATGGAATTTAGAAAATTTAAGGTATTCAGAGAATTCAAGGAATTCAGAGAAAGCAAGGCATTCAGAAAATTGAAGGCATTAGGCTAATTCAAAGAATTCAGCGAACTCAAGGAATTCAGAGAATTCGACGAATTCAACGAATTAATAGAATTCAGGGAATTAAGAGAATCGAGGAATTTCAGAGAATTCAGGTTATTCAGGTAATTCAGGGAATTTCGAGAATTCAAGGAAATCAGAGAATTCTAGACATTCAGAAAACTTGGAGGCATTCCGCGAATTCAAGGAATTCGACGAATTCAACAAATTCAAGGAATTCAGAGAATTCAACAAATTTAGCGAATTCAACAAATTTAACAAATTCAAGGAATTCAGAGAATTCAAACAATTCAACAAATTCAACAAATTCACAGAATTCAGAGAATTAAACAAATTCAACGAATTCAAGGAATTCACAGAATTCTTCAAATTTAACGAATTCAAGGAATTTGGAGAATTAAAGAAATTCAGAGAATTCAAGGAATTCAGAGAATTCGAGGAATTCAGAGAATTCAAGGAATTCAGAGAATTTAAGTAATTCAGAGAGTTCAAGGAATTCAGAGAATTCAAAGAGTTCAGAAAATTCGAAGAATTCATAGATTTCAAGGAATCCAGAGAATTCAAGGGATTCAGAGAGTTCAAGGGATTCAGAGAAAGCAAGGAATTCAGCGAATTGGAGGCATTCAGGTCGAACAAAGAGAGATTTTCATATATCTTTAATAATTTAAAAATATAATTTCTTAAAAATAATATTTGAAATATTTTCAAATTAACATTAAGAAAGTTAATACGCTCCACTCCACCAGGATTGAATAATTTTAACTGCTAAAAATTTATTATATATAGATACAAAGGTTCACCCTCGTATCAACCCTTACGTAAGGAGATAAACGTGCACAGTTGGGCAAGGGACATCTGTGCACGTGCACAGTTGGGCAAGTGACATCTGTGCACGTGCACAGTTGGCCAAGTGACATCTGTGCACGTGCACAGTTAGGAAAGTGACATCTGTGCACGTTAAAGTGCACAGGAGTCCATCTGTGCACATCGTAATTTGGACGTGTACAGTTGTCCAAGTACCATCTGTGCACGTCCAAATTTGGACGTGCACAGTTGTCCCAGGAACAACTGTGCACGTGCACAGTTGGTACTTGGACAACTGTGCACGTTCACAGATGGCACGTGCACAGTTGGAACGTGCACAGTTGTCCGTCTGACCAACGACGTGCACAGTTGTCCGTCTGGCCATCGACGTGCACAGTTGGGCACGTGCAAAGTTGCTACGTGCAAAGTTGACCCCATCCCAAAAAATTAAGTGGGACTTTTCCTAACACTTTCCTGCTAAAAAAATTCTAGCAAGACAGGGTATATTTTAAACTGTTTTTGGTATTAGTACTTTTGGCCGGAAAATTATTTGGGATTTGTAAAAATTTAAACAGAATTAGGTGGACTTTTCCGATAATTTTGTCTTTAAAAAGTCCTGCTCGGGAAAGTAAAAAATTAAGTGGAACTTTTCCGGCACTTGTCCTAAAAATTTTTTGGTGCAAAGGGACATATTTTGAACATTTTTGGTATTTCAGTTCTATTTCAGCAGTACTTTTTTGAATATAAATATAACAAGCATTTGTGAAAGTTTCGAAAAGAATTAAATGGAACTTTTCTAATACTTTCGTCCCAAAAATGATTTACTACTTGTAAAATTTGGAAAAAATAAGCAGGACTTTTTCGATAATTTTGTCCTAAAAAAGTCCTGATGAAACGGGAAATATTTTAAGATCTTTAAGTACTTCAGACCTATTTCAGTAGTACTTTTTTAGGACTTAAATCTCATCAGTACCTGTAAGAATTTTGAAAAAAAGTAAAATGGAATTTTTCTAGTACGTTCGTCCCCAAAAAGGCCTCCTATTTGAAAACAAAATTAAGTAGAACTTTTTCGATTCTCTCATCCCACAACAGTCCCATCAGCACTTGTAAAAATTTCTGAATAATAAAATATAACTTTTCTAGTACTTTTGAAGATCTTTTATTTAAAATAATCTATTTTTCAAAAATGTTAAATAACGGCATACAAAAAAATCCGTTATTTAACATTTTAACACTCCCTTTCATATTTACCTTCCGTACAATATCTGCCAAATTTGTAAGTGATTTAAGGTTCCCTTTCATCCTGTTTATTTTGTCTCATTTTCTGTACTGGAGAGAGATTACAGTACTTTATCGATGGACAGGTCAATTTATTTTTTGCGAGTCCCCAGCAAAGCGGCACCCTCTTTTGGAAGGAAAGTCGGCCCTTTGCCGGTGTTTAGGTTTTTTGTTGATAAACCAGAGTATCTTTAGGACTGCGGTAGCCGTGTTTGGACCAACCACGGAGGTCAGACAGGTGAACCTTAATTCGTTGGGAGGCCCCAATATCAAAGTGGCCGACCCGCTGATCGACCAAAGAATTGATGAACTCCCCCGTTAAAGTCAATTCCATTTGTTTCGGATCCACATCGAGTTGTTAGCCTGGGCCAGACACTCAAAACGCTCCGCTTAACACCTCCAAATTATTTCCATCCCAACCAAACTAAATCTACTCAGAAGCCCACACAATCTCATAATCGAAAAAATAGTTTTATTTTGAAACATCATTCACCGAATCCATTTCAACTCGTGCAAGCCGGGGCACAGTAGGCCAGAATCTCAAAAAGCTGGACAAAACTAAAAAAAAGGCTTTTAAAATATAAATCAGTATATATGCAAACACAAACAAAACATAAGAAGCAGTTCGTGTTGCATATACAAAGTCTGTCCGGAAAGTATCCGACTTTGTGTTCTAACTTTATACCTAGGTGTGCTATTGTCAAAAAAATGTAATTACCATTTATAGGGACCTCTGTTTGCCCCCTACTAAGTGACACAAACCTGTGAATATTAAGTCGACCAATGGGCTGTGGGTCCTTCACCACGACAACGCACCGGCCCATTCATCACAGCTTATTCAGCAATTTCTGGTGAAACACGGTCTTGCACAACTTCGACAGCACCCATATAGTCCTGAACTTGCTCCATGTGATTTTTGGTTGCTTTTCAAATTGAAGTATCCTCTAAAAGGAAATCAATTTCAAGACCTAGAGGAAATAAAACATAATTCGACGGAGCAGCTATTAGCTGTTCCGAAAGGTAAATTTAAGGAGTGCTTCCAAAAGTGGGATGATCACTGAAAAAATGTTGTGGTTTCCAAAAGGGAGTCTTTAAACGGCATATCATTGTCATTGACCAAAATTAACTCTTACTCATGGTACACCACAAGGTCGGATACTTTCCGGACAGAACTCGCATATAACTTTTTTATAAAATAAGTTATAGTAAAGTAAATGCAAAAGTAAGGAAACTAGTTTTCTTCTATAATTATTCACTGAACTTAGCCTATCGTTTATTAAAATTGACTTGTGTGCTTTCTCATTGAGGATCAACTCCAGAATAATTAACAATAAAATTAATAGTTTATTTAGAGCATTTGAGTGAGTGAAATATAATTGTTATCTAAAAACAACTTGTACCTGTCATTTGCAATAGAATGACTATATCCATTAAATATTGTATAACCTTTTTTTAATAATTGTTTAAATAATAATCACACTTTTCAAATAATTAAAAAAATTATAATTAGATGAAGAAGTTTGATTTTAATTGCCAAATGTCATCAAACAAATAATTACTAGGAAGTGCATCTGAATAAGAAATACTTTAGAAACAGACAGGTGAAAGACTAATTGATTTTATTTCGATAACAGATTTGTAATCAGCCACCCAAAAAAAAAACCCACACAAAAACATTTTTATTTAAATAGAACAGTCAACTTCAGTGTCAATTTTTGAAAAATGATTGAATTTCAAAAAGTGTGGCTTATTTTTTCAGGGAAAACATTCTCTACAACTCCACCATTTGCAATTTTTGAAGTAATTTTTTCTATTGCTAAATTCGTTAAAACCATTTTTTTAAGAGAACATTTTCAAGCAAAATAATTATATTTAAAGATTATCATCTTATTCTGAAAATTAAAAGCAGTAGAGATGTTCGTGAAAAAAAAACGTTAGTTAGTTGTGAACTTTTTCATAACAGATGATGTTATTTATTTCATAAGGTATGACTGATTCGATTCCTAAAATCATATATGATTTAACAAATTAAAAAAAAAAGAGCCAAATGATGACTTTTAATTCCCACTCGAATTCCCGGTCATTTCCCGGTTTTCTCTCGGTCAATTTAAAAGAGTTCCAGATTTTATTTATTTCAAACGATTTTTAAGGATTTCCTAATATTTCTAAACATTTTACGAGATTTCTGATTTGGAACAGAACCGTTCCATGTTGAAAATTATCTGTTCCAATTCAAATAATAATTCTTTACGAAAATTCTCTATCCTAAAGTCTACATTATAATTCTGTATGGAAATCCCATGTTCCGAAATGAAAATTAGATTTCTTTTCGGAAATTGCCTGTGTCTGTCTCAAGTCAAATTATAATTCTTGACGGAAACTTTCTGTTCCAAGTCAAAATTATATTTATTTTCAATATTTTCTATAATTATTTAGAAATATAGTAACTTCCTTTTTCTAAAATTTGGAACAGGAGTTTCAAATTCTGGCAAATTTTTATTTTTGGAAGCAGAATTTTCAAATTCAAAAATGAATTGGATCTGGTTCAAGAAATTTTTAAAATTTGACGAATTCTGACAGGGAACGGGGATATTTTTTGAAAATTTCCTTTTTATAAATGAAATTAGAATTATTTCCTAAAATTCACCATTCCATGTAAGAAATTACCTGTTCTAAGACGAAATTATATTTCTTACGAAATTCCCTGTTCCAAAGTCAAATGGTAATTATTCTCTCAAAATGAATGTTGCAAAATAAAATAGCACTTAATATTTTCCAAGGAAGCTTGAAAAAAATTTTTGTATTCTCTTTGAATTAATTGAAAAAAAATAGTTTAAATTTTCCCTGAAATATTAAGAAAAAAATTGCATGATCTTAAAACCTTAAAAATCTTTAAAAAGCTTCCAAATTTCCAAAAATCAATATGCAACCAATAAGGTGCCCAACAACAATGAGTGCGAGATTTTCGATAATTTGGTTCCACCTATTTTTTTAGATAGCATAGTCAACTAGTCAGGAAAATGTTTTTTGTAGTTCTCTTGGACGCATTGAATTGTTTAAGGCTCCTCATTTGATCATTGAAGTTAAGCAGCGCTTGGCTTGGCTGTTCTCGGATGGGGGCAGTCGTAATATAAAATACTGACTTTATTTATAGTATCGAAACAGCGTAGTATGTCATAGTTTAGTTTGTAAATTTTTATTAATTTGATCCAGAGCATACCGCAGTGATTAAATGTTTTCTAAAAAGTAAATCCGGAAGTTTTTTTTTAATTTAAAAGTAAAGCAAAGGAAATTAGCTTTTCAGATAGTTTTTTTTCAGCTCGTCGAGGACCAATTACTTGTAGCTGTAAGTCATCTCGTGCTATCGACTGATTGAGAAATCTAGTTTTTAACTCAGAATCTTGATTAACAGTAACAGTGGGTGGGACAGTATGGCACGTGCCCTTTGGTCACGCTCGGATTGAGCATCCTCTTCAGGAAAAAAAGAGTAGACCGCATTTTAAGAGCACCTGTCCTTAAGATCTTTCAGCCTTTTTCAATTTTAAACCCTCTTGATTTTATCTTCAATAATTAATTTAAATAGAAAACCCTCCCCCTTCCCCCCAGAGCAATTTCTCAATCAGATTGATTTTTCAACTCTTCATTCTTCATCTGTTTTTTTATGAAAAAAAAAATTTCGTTTATGTTTGATCTGTAAATTAATAAGTCGTTGATTAAATAGTAAATAATATTCATATTATAATAATCAATTGAATAATATATTCTGAAAATTGTTTTATAGATTTCTTATGTACCTTTTTTTCCTTGTAAGAATATTATTTATATACGTATTCAGCTTTTATCTTTTTATAAAGGCACCTGCCAGCTCTATCAGTTCAGTCGTCGAAGCAAAACCTTCAAAAGGTAATGCTCCCTCAACCTGAACCCATAAAAACAAATGTTTGAAAATAATACACACACTGGGTTGTTTCAATAAACGATAACAATCATAATTAAGAAGACACTAACACTTTTGACGAAAAAATGACTATTTCTGAAAAATAAATTTTATAACTAATCTTTCTTCGTTGAATGTAAAACTCGTTTGTTTGAAAATTTGTCTTCTTGATTAAATTTAACTGTTTTAGATTTGAAATTGGAATATTTTTTATTGAAATATCAACTAATAAATTTTTTGTTGAATTTTCGTATTTTTTGTCTCAATTCAACTGTTTCTGGTTTAGAATTAAATCCTTTTTTTTAATGAACTATATATTACCCCTTTTTCGTTGAAAATTTACCTTTCCCGGTTGAAAATTTAACTATTCAATTGAAAGTAACTCCTTTGTTAGAAATTTATTTTTTTCTAGAAGATTCATTATTTCAGATTGCAAATTTAACTATTCTATTTTTGGTTAAAAAATGATTTTTTAAATTGAAAATTTAATTATCTGATTGAAGATTCATGTATCTTGTTGAAAATTCGTCTTTTTGGTAGACAATTCGTTTTCGTGGCTGAAAAAACATCTTCTTGATTGAAAATTCGATTGAAAATTCATCTTTTGATAAAAAAGTCATCTTTTTGGTTAGTTTCTTCTTAATTGAAAAGTTCACTATTATTTGTTTAGCTCACAATTTATCTTTTTTGGTTGAATTAGTTAAATACTATTAGCTTGAATATTTAATTTTTTTTTTTTAAACTCAACTGCTTTGTTTAACATTCATCTTGTTGGATAGAAAATTCATCCTTATAGATTACGAAATCGTCTTTTGGTAGAAAATTAATTTTTCACCGTTGAAAATTCGTCTTTTTGGATAGATCATTCGTATTTTGGGTTGAAAATTCATCTTTTCATAAAAAAAGTAAATTTTTTGGTTGAAAATTAATTTATTTTTTATTGAAAGTCTAGTGTCATAATTCTGTTCAGAATTCATATCTTATGGTTGGAAATTTAATTATCCTGTTGAAAATTTACTTGTTCATGAAAACTCAACTGCGTTTTGTAGAAAATTCGTCTTTATAGGCTCGAAAATGACACAATTTGGTTAAATTTTTTCCATTCTTGAATGACATATTTTTTACTATCAACTATTATATTTTTGTTGGCAATTGGTTTAAAGTTATTTTTTGTGTGGATAAGTCTACTATTATATTTTTGATTGAGAATTCAGTCGTTTGTTAAAAAATTCTACTCTTTGCTTGAAAATTTAATTATTTTCTTGAAAATTTAACTAATTTGTTGAAATTTATTTTTTTCTTAATTGAAATTTAATTTTTCCAACTGAAATTTTAACTATTTCATTTCTGGTTTAAAAATAATGTTTTCGGTTGAAAATGCCACTATTTGGTTGAAAATCAAACTCCTACGTTAAAAATGAATTCTTCAGTTCTAAATATTTAATTGAAAATGTTCTTTTTGAAAACTGAGAATTATTATTTTTTCAATTAAATTTTTGACTAAGTATTCAATTTTGAATCAAAAACAAGGTATACAGCAACACTAGAAGAAAGAAAAAAATTAATTTTCACTGCCACAGAGATTAATAGCCCAATTTAGGAAAATTCAAATTTTTTTCCCATTCTGAAATTCAGAATTTTCTAAAACATTCTTTGTTTTTTAAATTTTATGTCGGTCATGACTTACTTTACTGTGTTACAATCCGGTATATTCAGAAACGACAAAAAGTCTTCTAAATATGTCAAATCATGGGTTAAATTAGCGTATAAAAGTTGAACAGACAATTTTACATTCTACTAAGAAAAAATTGATTTTCGACACAAAAAAACGTGTTACGAACAATAAAGTTAAATTTTTCACAAAAAAGTGAGTTTTCAACTTAAATAATGAATCATTTATTAAAAAAAAAAATTTTAACAAACCGGTTCTAACTACCAACAAGGTAGTAAAATTTTCAATAAAAAAAAGATGAATTTTTCGCCAAGCAGATTAATTTTCCACCAAAAAGACGAATTTCCAACAAAATACACTAATTTTTAAACAAAAATTAGACTTTTCAACAAGATACTTTTGAATTCTGGAGCGAATAGTTGTATTTGTAACTAAGAAAGATAAACCAAAAATGAAATAGTGACATTTTTAAACGAAGAGATACATTTTTTTAACAAAAATGAATCAGTTAGAATTGCAGTTAAAAAAATTAATTATAAACCAAAAAAAAAAAACAACGGATGTCCAACAAAAAATTTAAGTTAAAACCATAGAGATGATTTTTCAACTAATATGATGAATCTTTAAGCATAAAATAATTAATTTCTACAAAGTAGTTCAACTTTAACCAAGTAGTTAAACTTTCAATAAAAAAAATAAATTCCCAACAAAAAATGTAATATGTAGTTGGAATTCCAACCAAAAATTATATTAATTTTGAATTGAATACAATTCAATTCAACAAAAAAAAATAAATTTCAAATAAAGATTTCTTTCAAGCCAATAAAGACCAATTAATCTAATCCGTAACGTCCAATGAGCGAATCAATAATTTTGAATGATCTAAACTGTAACTTCAATTGATAAAACCTGCCATTTTGAATGACGAAATCAGCAACATTATATAATATAAATCAGTCACTCCTATTTACTGATATTAAGTAATTTCAAATGACCATTAAATTCAGTCAGCAATATTGACTGCTTCTTCAGTTAAAATGACTGATTGTCAGTAGAAATGACTGATTTTTCAGAAAAAGTATGCTTGATTAATTTAAGCAGTCAACGTTTTACTGATTTAAATTAAAAGTGTTGAATTTGAAAATTTGAGTCTCAAGTTGCCAGCCTCTTATATTTTCCTACAAAGTTTGGTAAAGATCAATAATTTTCAGGAATCATTAAAAACAAGGTGATCATCCTCGCGGAGGGCCTTTGAGCAAAAATGACTTGCACCTTTCCAAAAACTAGGAGTATGGCTAATACAATTCACACTAGAAGTAGACCATTAAATCTTATTGTCAGAGTGAATTGGCTTTCTTCAAATCGGTCTTATACACAGAGATTCTGATCTTACAGTAGCTCTTTTGAGACAAAAGAAGCTTCTCTCGATCTCCAGTGGCCCCCCACAATAATTGCCCACACTGGGCATAAAGACACCTGCCCGGATCAAGGTGACGGCTTCTTTTCCATCGACTTCCAATTTCCTGTTTCTCCCGATCAGATTATCGCGTGAAAAGTCTTCAGATAAAGAACAATAGAACGTTATTCTCTCAGTGCTGCTAAATAACAATTGAAGTCATCATTCACCCAAATTCTGCTCTTCGATTCAATAAGTTTTCACGCATGTGAAACCTATTCTATTATTCGTTTCTCATCAAAATCAAATTGAATTGTCTAGACGTCTAGAGAGTGAGTATTTAGAAAAAATGTAGGCAGAAGGTTTATTAAATTTTTTCCGATTTTTTTAAAGAGCTTCTGTGTGTGGTCAGAAATGGGTGGGAAAGAAGTTCCTTTTGGGCGCTGAAGGATAAGAAAGGCTTTCAGTTTCAACGAAGGGGAAACCACTCTGGTAATCCGTTAAATTACTCGGTTATCCGGAATGGCAATTCGGTGCAATCCGAGTAATCCAGTGTAATTTGACGTAATCCACTTTTAATCTGTCGTAATTCGAGTAATTCAAAAATATCCCAATATTCCAGAGTAATATTTTTTTCTAATCCAGTTCTAATCTAGAGTAATCCACTCATAATCCAGTTAATTCGGAAAATTTGAAAATTCAACTGCTTGTTTGAAAGTTGAACTATTTTTTTTTAATTCATTTTTCTGGTGAAAATTCTTAATTTTAGTTGAAAATTAAACTATTTGCTTGAAAATTCGTCTTTTTTGTAAGCAATTAATTTTCTTGGTTGGAACTTCATCTTTATTATTCAAAAATCAACTATTTTCTTGAAATATCGTCTTTTTTTTTTTGTTGAGAATTAACTTTTTTAACTGAAAATTCAAGTATTCTATTTTAGATAGTAAATTTATCTTTTCAAGTTTAAAATTCAAAAAGTTAGTGGAAAATTAAACTATTTTGGTAAAAAATTCATTTTTCCGTTTTTTGTTTGTTACAATTTAATTTTTTAACTGAAAATTTAACTACATTTTCCGTTTTTAATAAAAAAATGGATCGCTTTTATTTGAAAATTCAACTACTTGGTTGAAAGTTGAACTATTTTCTTACATTCATTTTTCTGGTTAAGGATTCTTCATTTCAGTTGAAAATTTAACTATGCTGCTGAAAGTCCAAATATTTGGTTGAAAACGAGGTTGAAAATGTATCTTTTCTGTAGAAAGTCCATTTTCATGGTTGAAAATTAGTTTTTTTAGGTGAAAATTAATTTTTTCACTTATTTGGTTAAAAATTTAATTATAATGTTGAAAAATCGTTATTTTTTGGTTAAATGTTTATTTCTCACTGAAAATTTGACAATTCCAGTTAATAATAATAGAATATAATAATAATAATGATAATCCTTTTTGGCTGAAAATTCAACAATTTATTGTTTAATGTTTCTTGAATGAAAATGTATTTCTTGTATGAAAATTTAACTATTTCAATTGAAGATTCATCGTTTTAGTTGAAAATTCATGCATTTTGTTGAACATTTATCTTTTTCGGTAGAAAATAAATCTTCTTGATTAAAAATTCATGTTTTGGGTTGAAATTTCAACTATTTGTTTCAAAACTAATCTACTTTGTTAAAAATTTATTTTCTGTTGAAAATTCATCGCTTTGATTGAAAATTAAACTATTTTGTTGAAAAATCGTTGTTTCTTGATTGAAAATGTATTTTTACATGAAAATTCAACAATTCCAGTTAAAGATTTATCATTTAATTGGAAATTAGATTTATTTGGTCTTTTCTTTATTCACCTCTCTTCCTCTTTTTCTCGCTTTTCCATCTTAATTCAAACTGAATTATTAGAGCTCAGTAAGAAAATTTAACTATCTTTTTGTTTGAAATTTCAATTATTTTCATGAAAATTCAACAATTTTTTTTTCATGAATCTAAAAATCAATACTCTTTTCCACATTACTCTCTTCCTCGCCGAGTGAGTCACGCTTATGCCGAAAGGGAAATGGCTTAATGATATAATAATAATAGTAATAAATATAATATAATAATATATAATAATATATAATATAATATATATAATAAATATATAATATATATATATAATATATAATATATATAATATAAATATAATAATATATAATATATAATAATAATAATCCTTTTTGGCTAAAAATTCAACAATTTAATTGCATTTTTTTCTTCCTTGGCTAAAAAACATTTCTTGTTTGAAAATTTATTTCTTTGGGTAGAAATGTCGTCTTTCTATTTTGTTAAAAATGCAACTGTTTGGATATAAATTTAAACATTTTGATAAATATTCAATAATTTTATTAATAATTCATCCTTTCTGGTTTCAAATTTAGTTATTTTGTTTGAAATTTCTTCTTTTTTAAGTTAAAAACTCAACTATTAGGTTAAACATTAATGATTTTTTTCTAAATATTGAACAGTTTTATTAAAAAAATCGTTATTTCTCGAATGAAAATGTATTTCTTGTATGAAAATTCAACTATTTCAATTGAAGATTCATCGTTTTAGTTGAAAATTCATGCATTTTGTTGAACATTCATCTTTTTCGGTAGAAAATGAATCGTCTTGATTAAAAATTCATGTTTTTGGTTGAAATTTTAACTGTTTGTTTTAAAACTAATCTACTTTGTTGAAAATTTATTTTCAGTTGAAAATTAATCGCTTTGGTTGAAAATTAAACTACTTTGTTGAAAAATCGTTGTTTTTTGATTGAAAATTTATTTTTACAGGAAAATTGAACTATTCCAGTTAAAGATTCATTATTTTATTTGAAAATGCATCTCTTTGGTTGAAAATTAAACTATCTTGTTGAAAATTACTTCTTTTGGTTGAAAATTAATTTTCTTCTGTTGAAAATGTAACTATTCAATTTTTTGTAGAAAAATCCTTTCTAGTTCAAAATTCAACTATTTGGTTGAAAATTCACCTTTTCTGGTAGAAAGTTAATCTTTTTTAGTTGAAAATTGAACTATTTGGTTAAAACTTCATCTAATTTGTTGGAAATTGAACAATTTTTGGGTAATGTGATTTTTTTCGGTTAAGAATTCGTGTGAGTCTAATTAATGTGGCTTTTGAACAAATCGAACATCGGTTTTTAAAAAATACCTTTAATCACAATTTTTTTAAACACAAAATATATTTTGAATAGATCATAAAAATGAAAAGCAGCTATTATTCCATAATTTATGTTGTATCTTAATTTTTCTAACGGTTCCAGTGCCAGACTAATTATTATAATAGCTAGCAGGAAGAAGATCATTCAAGTTTTGCATTCTTTTGCTAATTTGCGGTCATAAAATAAAAACCCTTTGTAAAGTGCTTCAGACTCGAGGGACTTTACATTTAGATAAAGATAGAAATAAAAATAGAAATATATCCTTAGTCCTTACAGGTTTCCAAGATGGCGGAGAAGATATACAGTTTTCGTAAACCAAGGGTGCTCGGGTCTAAGTGGCTAGCCGGACTTCCGGTCTGGACATTTCCTGTTGTGCTAAAGCTAGTTCCGTTCTTACTAAAATTTACGTTTTCTTAACCGGAAACTTGCTCGGTCTTAGAACACTATTATAGCGAAATTCAGATTGAGAAGCACCCTCTTCGTTTCCCCTATTGAAATTCAAATTTCCCGCGCGCTCCTCGTTACTCAAATCCGTTTCTCGTTTGACCTTAATTTATCTAGATGACCCTCTTAAAGTCAGATTAATTGTTCAATTGATAAATTGTTGCAAGTTCGACTAGTGGTTCCAAATTTGTTAGTTAAACTGGCTTCAAGGATTATTTTAGAAATTAAATATGAATAGGAATAGGAGTATTATTGAATAGAAAACATTAAAAATTTTAATATTGCAAAATGAAGTGTTTTAAGTTTTAAAAATGATCAAATTTCAATCTCAACAAATACAAATAAAAACGTTGGGACTTCGAGATTTTATGACAATTAAAAAAAAATATGGGCAGGGTTGAAAATAATAATTTGATAAATTCTAGTTATTTTGAATACATTATATCCAACATAATTAGATGATATCTCTCTTTGATAAAAATGTCAATCTTGGTGGAAAAACGACAAATTAGGGTAACGATTAGGAAAAGATTAGCTTCGTATTCCAAAAGTGAAATGCACTTTGTTCCTAGATTTGGATAGACCTACCCAACTGACTTTTACTATCTATAATTCTAAGCACCCTAAAACATTTTCTTTTCTTTTCATCGTATCGCGAACATTAAATGCACCTAAATCTATACAAATAAAACCAAAAATTCTTTTTCTATTCTTTGAATATGATAAAATCCGTATCAAGGGGAAATAATCTTTATTTTTCTCAGAAAATAGATTAGACGTTATTTTGAACAATTGTTTGAAAATATAGAATAAGCAATGCAGACAAAGAAGAAGATAATTTAATATTTACTTTTTAGTGTTACTGTTACGATGCTTAGAACAAAAAATAACTTGTTGCTCCCTTTAGGTGAAATGTTTTTCTTAAATTTCATTTGATAAACGCCTAAAATAAAACGGAAGCCATAATATTTTAACAGACTTCACATTTTCAATCAAAAAATTTCAATCTTCAACTTAAGTAAGAACTTTTCTACCAAAAATTTCTAACCAAGAGAAACGAATTTTCAACAAAACAGTTAAATTCTCGAATAAGATTACTTTTTAACCAGATTGTTCAATTTTGAACCTACGAAGATGAATTTTCAACCAAATAGTTAAATTAAGAAAATTATCAACCAAACAGTTGAATTTACAGTCAACAGTCAAATAGTTCAATTTTCCAGCCAAAAAGACGAATTACAAAACAGTAAAATATTCGACCAAAAAAGAGGAGTTTTCAACAAAATAGTTGAATTTTCAACAAAATTATTGAGTTTAACCTTTAAGTATGGTCGTGCGGTCTCATAGACCGCACCATACTTTTGATATATGTGGGTTTCTCCCTTAGCCACCACAATTTTTTAATATTTATTTTAATTCATTTTATTTTTAACACTTCATTTTGAATTATTATTCTTTTCTGACATCTTTCAATCAAATATTTTTCAATTTGAAATTATTCATTGTTTAAAATCTTCAATTAAAAATCGGACAATTTTAACATTATACATTAAAAATTAAAACTTAAACAAAGAATACAAGAAAAGTTTTCTATGATTCCGATTTTTGAAATTGCACAATTTTAAGCCTCTCGATTTGAATTTTTTTAAAGTTGAGTTCGAATTGGAGGAAATGTACAAATCTTCATAGTCAAAACTGTAATTTTTATCGAAACAAATGTCTGTCATTTCCACTGCTTAAAACGAAAGCATTTTAAATATTGTGAACCTTTAAAGTTTAATCATTCTAAAACGTTGAAATTTATGATTTTGAATTGGAGGCTTTGAATAACATGAATAAATTTAAACTTGAAGCGTTGAAAAATAAACAATTAAAAAGATCGAGTAAAATTGAAGTAATCTTAAATCAGAATCTTGAAACAAAGTAATTATAAATTTTTTCATTTTGCATCACGCATATGAAAAAAGTATATATTACGGTAGATTATTATATATAATTGCAATATGGCCCGGATGGTAAATTTTGGTATGGAATTCATCTATGAAAACATCTAGGAGTTGGTTCTATGAATCAATTATTACTTTGTCAAATTTCTTATATGCTTATTCTGAACAATATATACCATCTCAGGATCACAGAAATATTTACTTATATTAAAAACTCATTTCTTTGTTTACAAAAAAATTCTTGGTCAAATTTAGGATACGCTTCTTTGAACCACGGAATTATATCTTCCAATTAAGAAAAACTTTTACTTTAGCAGGTGGACTCCAATTTGTTTGAAGGAAATATTTCCTTGACTCAAATTCAAATCCGACTGAATCAACAAACTAATTTTCAAATACAAATCTCTGATTTCTTTCAACTAATAACAACGTTTCTTCGGTCAATTCATGTTTCACTGACTGAAATAAATATTAATTTGAAACCAATAATTTCATAATTTTGGTCAACGTCTATATCTAATGCTTTAAAAATATATTATTCAAATGGATTGTCTCATTAGCTACCTTGATATCTGAAAAAGGTATTATTATTTATCACAATGTAAATAATCATATCTTCTTAAAAATCCGATACTTTGAAAAATATATTATTACATTTATAATATGAATCCATTTATCAAAATTAACTATTTCGCATTAAAACTTTTTAAGTTAAACATATTAATTTTGCACTATGTGTAAAATCGGAATTTTAATATATTGAAAAAAATTAATCTACAGAATTCAATAAAACAGTTGAATTATAAAAAAATGTATTTCTGCACAACTGACCTGCCTTTGTACAATTTGCCAAGCAGTCGAGCATATAGTCAGGCATAGTCACAAACGTTTCGTTCCAGTATAAGCATAGCAGCATGTCACTCTTAACAGTCTAAAACCATATTTTTGTTAAATTCACCATTTTTGGAAAAAATCAATCATTTTTAAATATGAAAAGGAAGGCGTAAACATTTTTTTTCCAAAAAACTGCTATCCGCAATAGCATTTACTTGTTGTAAAAATGAATGCGTAAAATTTCAATCATTTAAATTATACGGCATGTAATTTATTATTTTGATTTATTTTACATAGTTTTTTTATTGATTAGTTTTGAACGTATGTTATCAAAAGAGTTTTTTTTACGAAAAAATATATACATTAATTCATAAAGTGCAGAGGTTATTGAGAAGTATAAAGATTATTATTACATCCCAATATAGATAAAAATATGTTTTTTCAATATAACATATGTTCTCGACTGAAATATATATTTTTGGCATAAATAATTATTGAGGAAGCGAATATCACATTTCCGGACATCGCAAATAGTCAATTGTAGGGAAACATTTTTCCAGTCAACATTTTTGTCTGATAAAAAGCTTGCAAAATAAAGATGTTTGACATGAAACTGAATATTTATAGAATTATGATAGTTTTGTAGCGTTGCCGTAAACGTGGTAAGCACGATTTCAAGGTCTGGCGAAAATAAAAATAATGTTTTGGTCGTGCAATGTGTAATAATATACTATCTGAAAACATAAAACATATTTGGAGGAAAACAGTAAATAGTAATAAAAATCTTAAACTTCACTGCGATTTAGTACTTTGTTTTTTTATTTTGTTATCCAAATTAAGTGTATGAAAATTTAAGAACATACAAAGAGTAGAAGTCTATGGATTCAAAATTTTAAATCACACTTGATCATGTATTATTAAGTAGAAAGATGAATGATTTGACACTGATTATAATCTAAACCCGAAAATTAGAACATTTTTGTCGTATGATAATGGTTACAATTCTTCATCCTGGAAATCTCTTTGAATACCCTAAAATGTTTAAAAAATTGTAAGTTTTTGAATTCTATTGATAAATATTTTTAAATCTTCCCAAATCTTTGAAATCCTTTGAAATATTTGAAGTCCTATGAAATCCTTTGAGATATTTGTACATCTTGGAAATTCTTTGAAATTCCTAGGAATCTTTTTCAATATCCTAAAATCCTATGCAGTACTTTCAAATCTTTCGAATTTCAAGGCAATTCTTCAAAACAGCATGTTAACCGAAACATTTGCAATTGTATATAATTTTTTTTAATCCTACGAAATCCCTTATTTCTTGTGAAATTCTTTGCAATCCATAAGAATATCATAAAATGTTGAGAATTCTTTTATACCTATTGAAATCCTTGGAAAATCTCTTAAAATCATCCTATGAAAATCCTTTAAAATCTCTCACATTCTCTGAAATCCCTTAAACTTATTAAAAATATCTTCAAACCTTTTAAATCCTATGGAATCTTTCAAAACTCTTATGAATTAAGTTTAGGAAATTCCGTAAATTTTGCTTCAATGTCTGTAAAGTTCTTGAAGTCTTTGAATTCACATTAAATCCCTTAAATAATTCTTAGGCAACCCCTTGGATTACCGTAAAATCATTGAAATTTTTCTAAATTCCTTAGAGTTTTTAAAAACATTGAACATTCCAATTAAAATCCTCCGCAATTCTATGAATTCCCTATAAACTATTGAAATCCTCTGTAATAATTTAAATTTCTTGAAATCTGTTGAAATCCTTTTAAATTCCTGAAAATCTTTTAACTATTTTGTTTCTGACTGCTTCTGAACGCTAATTTTTACTAATGAATAATAATATTTTAATTTTTTAACCTGAAGATATTCAACGGAAAGAACCTCAGCTTTTTCAGATTAGAAAAAAGAACCATAAGTTCCAAAAGGTCTGTTAAAACTGTTTGATAAATTTATAGATTGAAAATTATTTTATTTTAATTGTAAATATTTTATAATACAAAAAGTTCTAATGGTTAGTGACCGGGAAATTACAATAAACAGCAATTGGTCAATTTAATCGTTGAAAATTTAGTATAACAATATTCAATCATGAATCTTTGATAAAACATAAAATGATAAATATATACAAATTATTGAAAGAAGAGTGCATTTTTAATGGAATCAAATCTGTAACACTTTAGGTTGGTTGAAAGGCGTCATAACCGATACAGTTCGATTTTACATGGTTTTCGTTCCAGATTCGCGTAACTGGATTCACAAACCGATACGGTCCATTTATAAGATCGATTTTAGTCCGTATTGTTGGCTATAAATAGATTCAGACTCAAAGTTTCCCAGAGTAAATAAAATTCACTAGAACTACTTTTTTCGATTTTAGATAATAATATTGTATTATAGTCAATTATTTGCAAAAGAGATGAAAAAAATAGGGGGCACAGACTTCAGTATTTCTGTTCAATTTCCTACCTTAAAAAAACATTCGGGCTTTAAATTCATTTCATTTTCGTTTTAGACTTCATTCAATTTTTTCCTATCCAGTAGTTCTTATAATAAACTTATTTATAGAGTAAATTCGGTGAAATAGGTAGTAAATTACAATTTTGTGAAGTTAAAAATATACCAAAGGAAAATCCTTTTATAGAGAAACTCTATCAGAATTATTGCCAAAAAAGCGGAGATAAAAAATGCTAAAATCAATCCAATTATTTAAAAAATTAAAATCATCTGTTCTATTTTTTTTTTTTTTTTTTTTGAAAATTAAAATAAAATTTCCTATCGGTTCTAAAATTACAACGAATTTTTTATATGTACCGTTTTTACTATTAGAAAAGAATGAAAAATTAGAAATTCAACCAAAAATGTGTTTCTCAATTTATAATTTTTTGAAAATGTGCAAAAAAATGCTTTTTTTCTATTGATTCATATGCATACATTTTAGAAAATTTTGAATATGTCGAAAACATATTTTTTCCATGAAAGAAGAACAATGACATGTTTCTTTATTGTTCAATCTGAAGAAATTTCAGATTCGAAATATTGAACGTTTTCTGTAAAAGGCATTTAATTCAATAAAAAAAAAACTTCCTTTTTTTGTGCATATTTTCAAAAAATTCGCTATGATTTTTGAACTGATGGGAAATTTTTTGTGAATTTTCATTATTTTGAATTTTGAAATAAAAAAAGACACTAGAAGATATTCACCGAGCTCAACATGTTTTCTTATACTCTTTTCGGATGTCAATCCACAATTTTCATGGCCATCTATCCTATAAAGTGTGGCAAAAAAACGTCTATGGACAATTTATTTTTTTTTTTATAAATTTTAAATTATTTTTTCATTCAATGGCATAAGCGTAAAAACTAATATTTTTGACTTTTGAAGCGAATCGTTTTTTGGATTGAATCTCTTGCAAAAATGTTGAAAAATTTTGAATGTGTTGAACCTAAAATTTCTTCAGCTTAAAGCAACGAATTTTTTCCACGATTTTTGAACGATTTACAATATTTACATCACGAGAAAAATTTGTTTCCATGAAAGAAAGATAATAAAATACTTCTTTTGTTCAATCTAAATAAAATTCCGGTTCGAGATATTCAACTTTTTCCAAAAAATATGTGTTCTGCTCAATCAAAACAAAATAGTTTTTGCCCATTTGCAAACAATTCAAAATTAGACAAAAAGTTTTTGTTCGAATTTATAATTATTTATTATTGTTAAGTGGCGAAAACAATACATACAAAAAAATAGCAATAATTTTTTAACCATAGGAAATTTGTGTGAATTTTCAAAATTTTGAATTTTCAAATAGGCAAAAAAAACGTCTATATACAAAAAGACAATTCTTATCGAATTTGAAACTCCTTTAAAAAAATTAAAGTTAATGAAATTCTGCATAAATTAGAGTGAGCATATTTTTTGGATAGTTTTAAATTATTTTTTTATCTAATGACCTAGATGAAAAAACAATTTTTTTCACTTTTGAAGAATAACGTTTTTTGAGAAATATTTTTGTTCATTTCAAGGTATACATAGACTCAGTTTTTACCTTGAATAAATTAAATATATTAGTTAATTATCAATTTTATAACCAATTATCCACATCAGGTATTTCTGATGTGATGAATAAAGTTTTCTACAAGAAATCTACCAAAAATGTTTCGGCAATTGCACCTAGTTAACATAATTACTTATTCAATAAAAATCGATTATTTTTGTAACAAACTTAATTAACAAATGCACTATCGCGCTATTTTTCGACGTAAAACTTGGTTCTTCCAACGTAATGAAATGAAAATAAATAATTTTAAAACTTTCAGGGAAACCTATAGGTGATAATTGATAATTACTTTTAATTAAATTTTCTAAAACAAATTCTCATAATCTTATGTATTTATTTGTATGTGGCTATTTTCTAAAATTTAAACTTTGTTCTCTTAACTCAATCAACTTTTAATAATGATTTCTTTTTTTTTTTTTTGAAAAGACGAAGAAAGAATAAGGAAAGAGTGAGAGGTTACGGTTTAAGTTGACTCTTTCTTTGTTATGCAATTGTCTGTAATGAGCATATGTATAAAATTATTCATAAGAAAGCAGATTTCATTTGGATCTTACGTAAACCATTTTTTCAACTTTTCTATACACATAGATAAGGATAAATTGTTGATGTTGTTTTCAAAAATTTCATAAACAAATTTATATCGTCACATGTAATTTTGAGTATTATCCAAGCAAAAAACGGTACTATAGTTAATTTTTTTTGTCGTGGTATTTGTAGAAGTTATAAGACCACCTAATGTCTCAATCGCAATGAGATAAATAAACTCAATGGGTGGGCCCTTATGCAAGTAGTAAACTCGTTGACATGCCTATAGGGGGATCCCTCTGTGGGGGGTGAAAGTCGCATTAAAAGGCGTCAAGGTTCCCCATAAGGTGGTACTGAACTCCAACCGTGTGTGAGAATCCATTCCGCACGACTTCACATAGGTGCCATGGGGTGCATGTGACTTTTTTTTATTGTTATTTTACTCGTCAAACTTTTTCGCATAATTGATGTAATGAGTCGGATATAGATCATTTGTTAATTTTATTTCTTATGAATCCAATAACACACACTACATATCGACTTTTAGAAACATCTGCTGTCAATATCTTCAGATTTTATAATATACATAGTCCATTCCTTTAACTGTAATACAACAACCTATTCTATTCTTACTTTCGAAATGCATATATTATATACATAGAAATAAGTGTGATTGATCAGGTTTCAAAGCTTCTACATCTTAAAGCGCGCGAAATATTACATAACGAATCTTATTTAATGGGAATGAAAAGTAATTTAGTCTACGATATTTTATTGTGATTCAAATTTTTAATGCACTCGATGTATATTCCATCATTCCTAATAATGTATTATAGAATGTGAAGGAAATTTGAAAGCTCTTGGAACTTTGAAGTCTGCGAAATTTGAAAGAAGAAGCGATGGGAAGTAACTACACTAAGAAAACTATTCGATTGGATCGACAGAATTTTTGTTGGTTCAACCACAGAGTATTTCGTTGATTAAACAAAAAACTTTTGTTGGGTCCATAAAATATTTGTATGAATTAACCAAAATTTATTTGATTCAACCAAAGTTTCATGTATATCTAAGTCATCTAAGAGAACAGTTTTCTTCACGGAAAAAAAGGCTTTGTCATTTTAACAATCTAATAATTTGTTACTGAAAATAATGTTGTTTTATCAAATGGCATGATTATATTGACAAATAAAACCTAGTTAAAATAACAATGCCAACTTTGTTAATTCCATAACAAAACCTGTTTACTGAAATAACAAACTCACATTGTTACCATGAAACCAATTCATAACTAACAAAGTTATTTGTTACTCTGACAAACAGGATTATTTGTTACATTAAACATTATTTATTAAAATTAAAAATATTTCTTAATAATTAAATATTATATTATATAAACAAATAACTTTGTCACTGTTACAAAGATTTTCCTAACAATGCCAACTTTGTTAATTTAACCCATTTTTTTTAATAGTCCAATCTTTACAAATTTATTTTGTTGAAGTATCAATTTTTTTTTTTTACATTGACAAAGTATTTTTTTCCGTGTTGATTCGACAGAATTTTTTTCCCTAATATTGTCGAAATTTTGAAACGTACACAATTCAAAGAATTTAAATTCGAGAGTTCCCAACTTTGACAACCCCCTACATTTTCATTGCCCCAAATTAGAATGCATTATAATCTTTAGTTCTTCTGCACTCTCTGAAAAATTGAGCGTCTCAAACTTTGAAAGCCCATGTAATTTCTGAAATTGGCAAATTGAATAGCTCTTGGAAATTTTAATGCTTAAAATTTCATTTTTCCAAAGTTTTTAGGACATGGAAATTTATATCTATTGTTTTTAAATTTTCAATTTCTTTACCAGCTTTAAATTACAAAAGCAATTGGAATTTGAAAGTTGGGAATTTAAAATTATAAAATCTAATAATGAAACTGTGAGAAACAAAATTTAGGTGAACGTGATGGATGAATTTATTAGATTGAGACGCTCTCATGCAGACCCAGAGCGATTTGCTTTCAAGAAGACGCCGAACGAATTTCAGATCTTACGGTATCCGCTGCTTGCGGGGAACAGTTTCTTATCCTATCATGCCTCGTTGCTTTACAAGCAATTGATTCGACAACGTAAGCTCTATACCCGTGACAAAATTATAATTTTTTAAAAAGAGTTTATTGATACAAGGATATATGGGGCTCTTCAAAAACTACGTCACGCTGTTTTTCCCTCGGTTTTTCCTCGATTTCATTTCATAAACGCCTGAAATAAACAAAATAAAAATACAAGCATAATGAAATGTTGTTGTTCAGTTTTATATTGACTAGCGTAGTGCAATTGTTTTGTCGATGGAATGAAGGTCTTTGATATCCATAGTCTAAACCAGAATGGTTTAAATTTTTAGCTGTGAACAAAATTCAAATCTCTTCGCTGGGATTCGAACCGTGCAATTTGTGAGACCTGGGTTCGAATACCAGCGGTGCTGAAGAGGAATTATTTTACAGCTGAAAATTGAAAACCTTCTGGTTTAAACAATGTAAATCGAAAACAGTCACTCCATCAACAAAAAATCAAATATGCATATAATATTTTAACTTTTTTAATACAATTATTTTATAGGTACCATATCAAATTCAATATGAAACGCTTAGGATTTCAAACCGGAATATATTACATTTTCAATAAAATAGTTGAACTGTTAATGAAAAAAAAAATTCCTCCGAGAGATGAATTTTCAGAAGAAGATTTGAGTTTTCAAGATAAAAAATTTAATATTTGAAAAAAACAGTTGACTTTTATACTTTTTCTATATTGATTTTGGAATTTTTAAACAAAACAGAATTAACTTCAAGCAAAACCCGTTTTATTTTTACTAAATAGTATAGTCTTCAATCCAAAAATATGATTTTTTTTTAGAAATTTAACCAATAACTTTTCTACAAAAAGGATGAATTTTCAATCAAAAAAAGATAAATTTTCAATCCAAAATGACAAATTTTCAACAAAGCAGTTAGATATTAGAACAAAAAAGATTACTTCTCACCAAAATAGTTGCATTTACGATTGAATAGTTAAACTTTCAAGCAAAAGCGAATAATTTTCAAAAAATAGTTAGATATTTTCCACTTACAAAAATTAATTTTTTACCATATAGTTGTATTTTCAACAAAAACAAAATTAATTATCAACCAAATAATTGCATTTACAACTAAATAGTTGAAATTTTAACCAAAATATATTTTAATTTCGAATCAGGAACAGTTAAATTCAACCAAAAAAGAGAATTTTTCAAGAAAATAGTTGAATCCGAAAATATGAATCATGAACCAGAAAGTTAATTTTCAACCAAAAAGGTTATTTTCAACCAAATGGTTAAATTCTCTATAAAAATAATACAATTTTCAATCCGAAAAGACGACTTTTCAACAGAAACAGTTGAATTTTGTAAGCAAAAAGACGAATTTTCTATCAAAAAAATACATTTTCAAAACCGAAGAGATAAAAAATTCTAAGCTGAAAAAAATTAATTTTCAACCAAAAAGAAATACAATTTTCAACAAAATAGTTCAATTTTCAACCAAAGAGATGGATCTTCGACCAAGCAGTTGAATGAATCAAAAAGATTAGTTTTCTATTAATTTGTTGTATTTTCAACTAAAAGTGATTAATTTTCTGCCAATGATAAAATGGTTGAATTTTCAGTGAAAAAATTAATTTTTAGCCAAAAAAGAACGAATTTTCGACAAAATATTTCAATCTTTAACCGATAGATTGAATATTTACCAATGCAGTTTAACTTTCAACCAAACAGTTGAATTTTTAGCCAAAAAATATGATTGTCAATAAAAAATGTAATAGTTGCTATTTTAACCAAAAAAAAATTATCATTTTGAATCAAAAGTTTCATCTTCATCAAAAAAAGATAAAATTTCTATGAAAATCGCTCCCAATTCAATAAATTGTTCCACATTTGCATTGCTATTGAACATCTTTTTTGGACAGTTGCTTCATGTTTTATAGGTATTTTTGAATAAATCGAAGTATTATTTTAAAATAGGTATGTCGATTTTTTTTCATTTTTGTTACTGAAAAAAAATAAGCCGGCAGTTCCAAATAGCTGAATTCTCCGATTTTATTTAAACTTCCTATACTTATGACCAAAATCATGTATATTAACTTTACCAAAAACGAGCGGATGTACATAATGTATTGAAATACTATATCTTCTCGAGCGCGGAGCTAATATTTTTAAAGAGGATTTTAATGTTATTGATGGATTTCAAAATACTTATTTACAAGAATTGAAGAATTTCAGATATTTGAAAAGATTTGTAATATTTTTAGAAGATTTTAAAAATTTTTAGGGGATTTTAAAGGATTTTAATCATTTTAGGATATTTAAAAAGATCCCGAGGAATTTTTAGTATCATATTAGTTATTTTTTTACATAATATAGCTTTCTTAAGTTCGAAAGAAATATTTTTTACGCAAAAAAAATAATATAAAAATGAACAAACACGAGCATTATTTGCAAGAGTCGCCATGCCCCGCACTGGCACCATACCCCACTTTCCCCTACCTTTCAAGGATTGTAATGTTCTTGAAAATTTAAAAAAATGTCATGTGATTTCAAAGAATTTATTCACAAGAATTAAGAAATTTGAAAAGTTTTTAATATTTTCGATAGACTTGAAGAATTTTAAAGATTTTTCAAAAGGATTTTAGAGTATTTTAAAAGATAACCAGAAATTTTCAAGCGCTAAAAAAATACAACGTGTTTTAAAAGATTTCAGCGGATTTGCAATATTTAAGGTTAGGGTATTTCCAAGGATTTTAATGAATTTTCAAGAAATTATAAAATTCAAAGGAATTTCTAAGGATTTTAATAAGTTTTAGGAATTCCAAAAAATTGTATGCGATGTTAAGAAATTTCATAGAATTTGGGAAGCTTTAGAGGGATTTTATAGGACCTATAACAGTTTCAGGATATTTCAAAAGATTCCGAAGAATTCAAATTATTTTAGGATAATTCCAAGGATTCCACGGAATTTTCCAGGGCTCTAAAAAATTTGACGTACTTTCCAAGGGTTTCAATGTTTTTAAGAAGTTTAAAAAGAAAAATTCATGTGATTTTAAGAAATTTCTCATACAATATTTAAACAGATTCGGAAGAATTATTAGAGGATTTTAACGGATTTAATCAGATTTCCAAGGACTTCAATGATTTCAATGGATTTCAAAATATTTATTCACAAGAATTAATTTCAAAGGATTTCAATGATTTGAAAAGATTTTTAAAATTTCCAGAAAACTTAAAGAATTCTTAGGTGATTTTAAAGGATTTTAATGATTTCAGGATATTTTAAAAGATCCCCAAGAATTTTCAAGCGTTTAAGAAGTTTGCTAGGTATTTTATAATTTTGTCAACGATTTGCAATATTTTAGGTTATTTCCAAAGATTCCAAGAAATTTTCCAGAGATTTACAATAATATGAAGGAATTTTCAAGGATTTTAATGAGTTCAAGGAATTCCGAAAAATTGTATGTCGTTTTGAGGAATTTCCTTGAATTTCGTAAAGGTTTAGAAGGATTTTATATAGAACCTAGAAGGATATACCAGAAAATTTTAAAAGATTCCAAAGGATTTTCAGAGGATTTTAACGAATTTGATCAGATTTCCAAGGATTTCAAAGAATTGATTGCCAAGAAATAGAAGGGTTTAAAAAGAATTTATTTAAAAGAATTGAGGGATTTCATAGGATTTCGAAGATTTTCAATATTATCAAGATTTAAAAAATTTAAAAAGATTTTCAAGGATTTCAAAGATTTAGGGTTTTTTGAAAGATTCCGAGGAATTTTCAAGCGCACAAAAAAATGTCAAGATTATTCTAAAAGATTTCAACTCCAGGGATTTTTAAAGGATTTTAACTAATTTATCAGATTTTAGAAGATTTTAATATTATATTTTTTCAATCGATTTCAAGAATTTTTAAGGACTACAATTTTTAGAGTATTTCCAAGGATTCCGAGGAATTTTCAAGAGATTCCAAAATTTGAAGTAATTTCCAAAGATTTTGATGATTTTAATGAATTTCCTTTAGGAGCTTCAATGTAGGGCAAGTGAATGCATGCATTTGAATATTATTATATATAATTATTTGCAATCTCTCAAATCTGAATATTTTTCATAAATTTTCTCCGTTTCCCTGTGAAAAAGGATCGCCTGTGTTGCAACCCAGTATATTCGCGCCTGATTTTGATAAATTTTTTATTTTCGAATACATCAGCTATTATTTTCTAAAACGAGTTGTGTGAATAGTAAGTGATGCGGATATTATACAAAGGCATTGTTTTCTATCTTTGGAGAATGAGACAGTAAAAAAATCAGTCACGTATTGCAAGTCCAAAATAAGAATTTGCTATGCATTTGTGTATAAAGTTGAGTAATGCCCTGATTACAATTTTTCAACAAAAAAATCATAATAAAGAAGGAACTTGAATGATGTAACTTTCCAGAATAGAAATTTTTCTTTCCAGTAAACAATCTTCAAATAATTTGCAAATTAGTGTTTCTTAATTGTAAATAAATTGTAATATAGGTATAATTATCAATAATTTGATGGAATATGTGTTTTGGAAGCAATTTTCTAATTTTCCATGAGGACGTGAAGACACCTGTTTCCGAAGTACTTGCAGTTTCATAAATGAATGAATTCTTTGTGGGAGGCAACTTAATGGGCGCATGTGCGAATCGTGGTGTGTTGAAACTGATCAGCTCCGCCTACACCTCTCATATAGTATTTAAAAAAATCCCCTCGGCTCTAATATTTTGTAGTAAATTTTCCTGCATTCCATTTTTTTTTTCTGAGTTACTCCAGATCTTACGCCAGATTCTTTGAGGTAGTGCCATACTGCGTTCATTCACAAACATAAATTCAGCAAAAAAAATTTCTTATGAAGCGTTCGATTTTTTAAGTAATTATTCAAAAACATTTTGTTTCTACTCCTTTTTTAACAGGGAGATTTGACAAAATTTGTTTAATCTGATTTTTAAGGAGGTAAGTTTGAATCGTCATTTTAAATGATAGCAAATAAGTTTGATTAATTATGAATATTTAAACTTATAATTGCAACTCATAACTCACAAGTTAAAAATATTTTCATTAATGAGAAATTTCAGGGTTTTAAGAATTTTCTCCCTTCTACCCTGTACATATACCAATCTTTATTTCCTTTTTTTAAATTAATTTGTTTATTCTTTAGAAGCAATCTAGATATTAAGGTAATATCTAGATTTTAAATTTGATATTAAGGATATCGAAGCTTGATATCTGAATATTTTCATAATTATAGTTTTAATGCATAGATATTAAATTCTATTCAGAATCTGGAATCATTATTTAGACCCTTGTCAGGCCTTATTCAGTTTGCCCCATCTGGGCCACATTAGAGATATAGGAAATTTGTCCCTATCTCTATGTATTTATATTCATTTCTTATAGAGATAAATATGCTATTAGAGTCCTTTTGAAAAATAAACTGATTGGATTAATTAATTAATTTGGTCAGATATGGCCCAGGTCTGGATTAATTTAGACTGTCTAGTCTAGGCTAATCTGATCTGGCCCAGGGCCGACGCTGATCAGCTAGCCAAGACCGAAAAATTCTATGTTCTGCCTAGAAATTCTGGTCTGGTCTGGAATTTTCAACTGAAGATCAATTTTCTAGCAGAAATGGAATATCTGCATTTTTAGTAAAGAAATGAACTTTCAACTAAAATGATGCATCGTCAATAGACTAAGTTTAACCAAATAGTTCAATTTTCAACTAAAAATGATAAATTTGCAACAAACAATAGAATAGTTTAATTTTAAGTTATAGGAAAATAAGTTTTTAACCAAATAAAATAAATTTTCAACCAAAAAGATTATATATGTCTATATCTATAAAACAAGATTCGACGAAAAATTTTATACTTAAATTTGTATTTGAAAAAATTAATCTCTAATGAAAAAAACTAATTTCCAACCAAAAAAATGAATTTTTAACCAAAAAAATTAATTTTCTACCCAAAGAGAATCATTTTCAACAAAATACATGAATTTTGAACGAAATATTTTAATTTTTAATGGAATTTTTAACCGGATAGTTGAATTTTTAACTAAAAAGTTTTGTTTTCTGCCAAAAAAGAGAAAATTTAAACCAAAAAAAAAACATGTTTGTTTTCAACATTAAAAGGTAAATTTCCAAAAAAGCGAAAAAAAGGAATTTCCAACCGAATATTTCAATTTTAAATGGAATTTGCAAACTAATAGAAGAAGATTAAAAATCTACCACAAAAGACAAAGTTTCGACAAAATGCGGAAATTTTCACCGAATACTTGAATTTTCAACTGAAGAAGATTGATGATGTTCAACCAAACATGAAATAGATAAATATTCAGTTAAAAAATTAATTTTCAATAAAATTAAAACTAATTTTCAAGCCAAAGACATTAATTTTGAGACAAAGAGATTATTTTTCTACCAAGAAAGATTAATTGTAAACAAAATACATGAATTTTCAACCAATCAGACACTAATTAAGAAGGTTAATTTTCTACCACTAGAGACAATGTTTCAACAAAATACAGAAATTTTCCACCAAATGAATGAATTTTCAACTGGAGAAGATGAATGATGAACCGGACATGAAATAGTTGAATTTTTCAGTTGAAAAAATTAATTTTCAATTTAAAAAAATAATAATTTTCAAGCCAAAGAAATGAGTTTTGAACCAAAAAGATTAATTTTATACAAAATACATGAATTTTCAACTGAAGAAGATTGATGTTCAACCAAACATGAAATCAGTTAAAAATTAATTTTCAATAAAAAAAAACTAATTTTCAAGCAAAAAAAAAATGAATTTTCAACCGAAAAGATTATTCTTTTACCAAGAAAGATTAATTGTAAACAAATTATATGAATTTTCAATCAATTAGTCACCAAGAATATTAATTTTCTACCACAAAAGACAATGTTTCAACAAACAGAAATTTTCCACCAAATAGTTGAATTTCCAACTGAAGAAAATAAATGTTCAACTGAACATGAAATAGTTACATTTTTCAGTTGAAAAAGTTAATTTTCAATTTAAAAAAAAAACTAATTTTGAAGCCCAAGAAATGTGTTTTGAACCAAAAAGATTAATTTCATACAAAATACATGAATTTCAAACAGAAAAGTGAATTAGTCACAAAAATTATATAAAAAATTTCGGAAATTTTCCCACTAATTTTGTAGGTAAAATTTTCAACTTTGGGTAGGAAAAACTATTTTCCTAAAAATGTTGGAAATTTTCCCAATACTTTGGAAAATTTTCCTTTTTGAATGGAAATATTTCGATCGGTTTGGAAAATTTTACGTACATGTTTGGCAATGAAAAATTCCTATAATATTCGGGAAATTTTCCCATAAAATTTCATAAATTTTCCCACTAATTTTGTAGGTAAAATTTCCAACTTTAGGTAGGAAAAACTGCTTCCCTAAAAAAGTTGGAAATTTTCCCAATACTTTGGAAAATTTTCTTTTTTGAATCGAAATATTTCGATCGATTTGGGAAATTTTATATACATGTTTGGGAATGAAAGATTCCTACAATATTTGGGAAAATTTCCTCATTTTAAAGTGAAATTTCCAAATAAATTAGGAAATTTTCCCAAATTTATTTTTGGGAAAATTTCTTATTTTTAAAGTACAATTCCCAAATAAATTTGGAAATTTTTCCGAATTTATTTTTGGGAAAATTTCCTATAATATTGGGTATGTTGCGTTCCAATATTTTTTGGGAAAATCCCAAAATAATGGTTTACAGTGTAATTTTCTACCATAAAAGACAAAGTTTCGACAAAATACATACATTTTTAACCAAATAGTTGAATTTTCAACTGAAGAAGACAAATTTTCAACCAAACAGAAAATATTTAAATTTCCATCTTAAGAAAATAATTTAAGAAAGAATTTTAACAAAGTAGGTCAATTTTAAACAAGCAAAAAAAAAAAGCTTTTCCTACTGAAATAATGAATCAACAACCAAAAGAGTGAATGTTTAAGAAAACGAAGTGTCTCATCATCCCGAAATTATAGGGACGAGCAGTAAAATATTTGTCATTAGCTTGTAAAAAATTATTTTGAGAATTTCCCAAAAAATATTGGAAGGCAACATACCTAATATTATAGGAAATTTTCCCGAAAATAAATTCGGAAAAATTTCAAAATTTATTTGGGAATTGTACTTTAAAAATAGCAAATTTTCCCAAAAATGAATTTGCAAAAATTTTCTAATTTATTTGGGAATTTCACTTCAAAATGAGGAAATTTTCTCAAGAATAAACGAACTTATGTGCAAATTTTCCAAAGGCAAATAGAATATTTCCTATGGAAGTGAGAATTTTTCTGAGTATAAATTGGGAAAATTTTCCAAATATTGTAGGAATTTTTCATTCCCAAAAATGTATGTAAAATTTCCAAAACCGATCGAAATATTTCTATTCAAAAAGGAAAATTTTCCAAAGTATTGGGAAAATTTCCAACTTTTTTAGGAAAATAAGTTTTCCTACTTAAAGTTGGAAATTTCACCTACAAAATTATTGGGAAAATTTCCGAAATTTTTTTATAGTGTTGGTTAGTCGTCCCGAATTTTCGGGACGACTAGTCCATCTCCTTTTCCAACTCCCCCAATGTTTCGGAATTACTAGACACAACCTTAAGAAAATAGTTTAACTTTCAACTAACAAGTAACCCTATACCCAAGTGTCACTCACCGATTGGAATGAAACTTTACACATCGATAAAACACTAAAAAATATTGATCCCGTGTTTCTTTATTTTCCCCCAATACGCTTTCTAGGGGTGGAAACCACCCCTTGTAAGGGTGAAAATCCGGAAAATTAGTGTAAGCACTTACGTAATCAATGGCTTATAAGAAAATTGTATAGAGTTCTCAGAAATTCTTTTGCACCAAAAATTTTTATTTCTTGCGGGAAAAAAAATTAAAAAAGCATCAACCCCCTTTCAGGCACAAAACACCCCTGGATTGGGAGTTAATGTAAAAAGACGATAAAAAAAACCTATAAGTTACAAATAAGTCACCTTGAAAATGTATGCTTGGAGGTTTCCAGGATCGCTGAAACGATACCACTATCAGAATCTTGAAATTCAAGTTGGTAGATCCTTTACGTATTTATCAAAATAATGTGGTGAATTATTCTCATTTATTGCAAAAAAATGCTGTATACAAAGATTTTTGGTACACCATGCACACTTGATAACTGTACATTCACTACAAAGTTCGCATTCAAGGGGTGGTTTCCACCCCTAGAAAGTGTATTGGGGAAAAATAAAAAAACACCGGTTCAATATTTTTTAGTGTTTTATCGATGTACAAAGTTTCATTCCAATCGGTGAGTGACACTTGGGTAGTGTTACTTGTAAGTAGTTTTAATCAAATATTTATATCAGAAGAAAAATCCTGGGACAAACGTCAGATTTACGGAATGATTCGAGCAAGAACTGATTTAAATACCCTGTAAATTCTAGTTTTTTCCTCGAATTTTTCCGTTTTTCTTTCTATGAGCTATTCACGTTGAAAAATATGGAATACCTTCAAACTCTAAAGAGTCTAAAGCTCTAAATCTAAACTATCTAAAGAGTCTAAAACTCTCAAGTGTAAAGCTGGTAAGACATAAAACCGCATTTATAGCGACTTCCTCTTTCTGGTCGTTGACCTTGAAGGTCCAGGGTGTTCCGGCAGGGGACCAGTGGAGATTTGGAGAACAATGGAGGAAAGGAAGGAGCCGAGGAGTATTCAAGATTTCAAGTTGGTGACTAGAGGACAGGTTAGGTCTAGGATTAGTAGTAGAAGGCTGATAGTAGATAGGTTGCCGGCAGAGGTAAATGAATGGTTAATAGGTGCAGAGTGCAGGAGGTGGGTGTACTCGAGACCGCCTACCATCCAATGAGGTGGCTCGTTTCCCAAGGGGCTCCCTATCCTGTCCTTTGGGGTCCCTTCTCCGGCACGAGTCGCTCGAGGGGCTCGAGGACTTACACCAGCGATAATAGTACCGGGCCCCCTTAGTCCATGCTAAACACTAGCACGCGAGACACTTCTCGAGCTAGTCAGTTCATCCGGCGATCCATTCCGGATCGCACGAACATCTAAGTTTATTTTACAATTTCAAACAAATGTTATCGAAAATCAAATTCACTTTTTATTATTAACGTTACGAGTTGGTAAAGTTCTGATAAGATTTATTGCAGACTTGTGTTAATTTTGGAACTGTTTTGTTGCTACTTGGAGGAATTGTTGTTAAGAGTTGACAATCAGTGATAAAATATTTGAGGAAGTGAACAGAAGTGTGATAGGTATATTTTGTTCTGGGTTAAAGAATTTGTTGATTTTTGGATCTTTTGCGGAAGAGGCAGGAAAGATAAAGATTGAAGAAGACATGTGAGAAACTGGAAAAAAGTGAAGAAATTGTTGAGTTTTTACTCTGCAGAGAGGAAGGAATGAAGAAACAAAATAAGTGATTGTAAAATCAGAAAATATTTTTTTCATTCGTACTATTTGGATCCTTCGGAGAAGATCTTCTCGGCGAACATTCTTTAATTGAATCTAGAATTCTAGAAAGAAGAAAGAAGTTTCCAATTCTCATTGATACGACAGAATTAGCTTCACCTCTCTGCAGAACTTCGGCGCATCATCAGGAAACCAAGATCATCAGTTTTTATTGAATTTATTTACCTAAAAAATTTCCATCCCTGAATAATTGATGGAATAATTTTTTCATGAATCGGAGATCAATTCTTGATGAAGAAAGAATGAAGTTTGAACTTTTTGAAAAGCTTCCTCTAATCAAGTCTGAGAACTGAACTATTTGTGAATGGTTCTGGACATTGAAGCAGTGACAAGATCAAGAAAGAAGAATAACAGTGCGCATAATGCTGTTCAAAGGTAACAGTTCGAGATTGGAACTGTTGATTGGAAAAATTCAGGCGCATAAGGAACCTCAATCACCACCAAGGGACGAAAAGTGCCTCTCCAACCCTAAAGGTTTTATTTCAATTTTTAAACATTTATAGAAATTGTGTATTGTTATATACAGTTTCAAGATTTAGTTGAATTATATTCTCAAATCAAACTTCAATAAGTCAGTAATAATTTTTTTATTTTTCATACCTGTCTTTAGTTATAAACTGTTATAATAAAAAATTGGTTAGGTATTTCAGGAAGTTATTTAACATTAATGTCAAAGGTTCTGATATACGAACTTTAAAAAAATCTTTCTCTGATTAAATAATTTTAATTCCCTTTTTCTAATCGGAAATGTTTTAGAGTTATGCAGACTTGGACTTCAATGTATAATTACACACCCTACGGTATTAAATTTTCTTTAGGTTTTGGGCCATATACTGGACCTTCACTACTTTTTATCCGACGGAAAAAATTTTGAATTTCTATTTTTAAAATGAATGTTATCATTCCACTTTTTTCATGAATGTTTCCAATTTATGTTAACATAAATAATTCCATTTAACGCAAACACTCATAATCAACATTTGAAAGAATTACTTTTTTTTCATCTGACAAAAATAAATTACAAAACAGAGCAAATGTTACTTTGTATTAACTAATGTAGGCCAAAAAAAAGCATTTTTTTGAAAAGCGAGAACGCTGCTCGATTAAAAAATAAGTAAATATCCAATAATGAAGTTTTATCCCTAGAAGAAATCCATTGGATGATTCCAAAAATGATCTTCAACTTTTATTGACTTTTTTATTCGTAACACTAAATGTATAAAAAAAAATTATTGGGATTATCATTTAGGACATCTGTTATGAAAAAAATTGATTTTTAATTCTGGACCTCTATAGGCAATTGGAATTCATTGTTTTTTTTTTTTTTTAATAATTAGATTTCCATTCGGCATGATTTTTGTAGTATATCACCATCTGATCATTTTCCTCGGATCCTGGTGTACTGAAAGAATAATCACAATCTCAAAATTTTTTAAACGCAAAAAAATCAACCCAAAAAATCGTGGTTTCTTATTATTTTTGAATTTTAATGCATCTTCAATTTTTTTGCAAATTTCATACATATCAATACCGTTCTCTAGTTACCATCATTAAAAATTTCAAAAACTGCTTTTTCTTAACGCCAAAAGCAGTTTTTTTCAAACAAGCTTGTTGTATCTAAAAATTTTGGAAGTAAAATCGAATCTATTTTTTTAATTATCGAATCTGTTAAATATTTGAAAACATATCCATATTGTTAATTACTTTTGTAACTATAATGGAAAAAACTGTAAATTTATTAATATTAATTTTTTCAATCATTTAGCATATATGATAATTGGGAAATCAAGTAAATTATAACGTATGTAATTACTTTAAGATAATTAAATAGCCACAAAAGCTGTGGATGTAAACCTGAAAAATAGTTTTCACTTCAAAAATTTTCAGATACGATAAGCTTGTTTGAAGAAAAATAGCTATTGGACTAGAGAAACCATTTTTTGACATTTATAATGGTGATGGAGATCGGTTTTATAGATTGATGTGAAACTTGCACAAAAAAACGTATTAAACATGCATTACAACTTAAAAATATAGATAAGAAAACTTGATAAATTGTTCACAACCTGTAATGGGCGAAAATATCAGATTTTTGATCAAAAATTCCAAAAATTACGTTTTTTGGGCTACTTTCATTTGCGTTTTTGAAATTTTCCCAATCTTAATCATTTTTTTTAGATTACAAACCGAGGAAAATAATCTGCTAATAATATTATGCTTAAAAAATCATATGTCGAAAAGAAATCTCCAATTATTACAAAAATCAATAATTTTCAATCGCATGGACGTCAAAACCTGAAAAAAATACATTTTTTTCTCATAGCTCTAATAAGTGTCATACATGATGGACCTAATCATTTTTTATTCATTTGTTATTGCGAATGTAAAAAATTATTAAAAGATAAAGATCATTTTTCGACTTTCTTACTATTTTTAACATAAATATTTTTGAGGCAACACTTTTGGAATAATCGAATCGCTTTCTTCTACGAGGGTCACATTTCATTATTTGACTTGTATTTTGGAAAAATGAAGAAGCATTCTCACTTTATAAAAAGCCATCTTCGGGACCACCCTGATATCAAATTTTGTTTGATTCAACAAAATATTTCATTGACTTGATTCTAGTAAATGTTTTCGAAATACACTTGATCAGGATTTTTACGTAAAAGTGAGGAAACTTAAATTATAATACTTCAAGAAATAAATAAAATAAATAATGTAATTAAAGGAAGTTTCAAATTTCTTGTTGAATTAGTTTTCTCGTCAATGAAATCTAAATCTTCACTTAGACCCACGTCCATTTGGAAGGATGGGATTGTATCTCGTTCGATCACTGAAGTTAAGCAACGCTTGGCTAGCTTGTAATCGGACGGGGGCCGTCGTAACCAATACATTGCTTTCAATTATTATTTATGTTTTTATTACGTTTAAAGAAATAATTTCTATTCTTAAGACTATTTTTTTTGTAATCGCTTCATTATTTTTTCAATTTCTTTTGGATTCGATTTATAGTACTAGAAAAATGATTTAATGCATCTAAATATCATAAAGACTCAAGTAGTTCAATTTCAGTTGGCTCGAGAAATAAGAATATTATCACATTATGACTATAACTCGGATTAAAAAAAAAAGCTCAATCATGAATTTGTATTACTCTACTGATGAAATATAGTAAGAAGTCGTTTACCAATTGCTTTTTTCTACTATGATAATCAACGTTAGATTCTGCTAATTTAATTAGTAGCAGTTAAATTTTTACTATTTCATTAACTTGAGTTGAATTTTCAACAAAATAATTAAACTTTCATCAAAATAGTTCAACTTTTTACCTAATAGCTGAATTTTCAACAAAGAAGATTAACTTTCTACCAATAGACGAATTTTCAGCCAAATAGTTGAATTTTAAACTAAAAATGGTAAAATCGAAAAAATGGAACAGTCAAAATTGCAGTTAAAAAAAACTATTTTTCAAATAAATAAAAAAATGATCTATTTCAAAGCACATTTTTTAAACAAACATAAACTTTAAACAGTCAAATCAATTTGTGTAACATAATCTCAGTTGAATTCATTGAAAAAATACACATTTTTAACAAAATAAATAAACTTCAAACAAAATAGCTAAATTTTTAACCAAATGTCTGAATTTTAAACCTTTTGTTATGAATTTTCAACGAAATAGTCAAATTTTCAACTGCAACAGATCAATTTTCCACCAAAAAAGGATTAGTTTTATTTTCAGTTTGAAAAAATTAATTTTTAACGACAAAAAACGAATTATGCACCAGATGTATTCAACGAAGAAAAAAACGAATTTTTAACAAAATAGTTGAATCCTCAACCGAAAAGAAGAATTTCCAACAAACAAGATTAATTTTCTACCTAAAAAGACAAATTCTCAACAAAAGAGATTAATTTTCTAATAGATAGTTAAACTTATGAATAAATAGTTTAATTTTTTTACCAAAAAGTTTAATTTCTTACAAGAGTAGTTTATCTTTCAAGCAAAAATACGAATTTTCAACAAAAAAGTTTTTTTTTCAACCAAATCGTGGAATTTTGAACTAAGATTATGGATCTTCAACTAAAAAAATTACTGTTTTACTAGGGTAGTTAAACTTTAAAGTAAGTAGTTGTTTTGACACGTTTTTATAAAAATAGTTGAATCCCTCTACCAAAAAGTAATTTTCCACTAAAAAAGACAAATTTTTAACAAAATAATTGAATAAATTTAACAACAAATGAAAAAGTTACATTTTCAGTGTAGAAAATTAATTCTCAACGAAAAAAAACAAACTAATTTTTAGCAAAATAGTTCAATTATCAACCAGAGATAAATTTTCAACTAAAATGATGAATCTTCAAGAAAAAAATAATGAAGTTTCATGAAAAGAGTTCAATAGTCAACCAAAGAGTTTAATTTTCGACCGAAAAGTTTATTTTTAACCAATAAAATTAATATTCTACAAAAAAGATGATTTATTAACAATTGTTGATCATTTTAATCAAGTACTTGAATTTTCAACCACATCGTTGAATTTTCAACCAAATCGTTGATTTTTAAATTAAAAAAGATACATTTTTAAACAAAAATGGAGTGATTGAATGTTCAATCAAAAAAATTGTTTTTTTATAACAAAAACTGATTTTTAATGGTTCAGTTCAACCTTCAGACAAGTGGTTGAATTTTTTATCAAAAAAGATAACTTTTCAACAAAATAGTTGAATTTAAATAAAATTTTACTAAAGATATTCTATAACTAGTATCAAATGGTTTTAACTAATCCTTCATTGTTCGATTGACGGTTATATGAAATTTCATTCAAATTTCGTATTTAAAAATAAGAAGGGGGTCAGCTTCAGTATCACATTAAATTTTGTTCCCACTTTTTCTTCACACTGTAATTTCTTTTGTCACACATTGTCACAAGAGGAATGGGTTAATCAAAAATCACTGATAATAGCGTCACGTAATACCCGTGCAGAAATCTAAATGTGGGCTTGGTAAGGTACTGGCCAGTTTACCCTATTTCTGGTGCAGCCTTATTCGTGTGAACTAACAAGGACCATACAGGACGTGTAACGCTTTTGCAGATCATTGTCATGCATGGGGCAAACTTGTCAGGGCCTGTCCAGTTTTTCTAAGGTATGCCCTAATTTTTAAAATTATAATAATAATAAACAAAAACAACTTTTTCACTGTTTCATTTTTCTATCCATTATCCATTATATAATTCAACTTATTTGTTTGTTTGAAAATAAAAAAACTGGTGTGGGCCTTGTCAGCGCTACTTTCTAAATTGGTAAAAATAGGGCAATTTCTGCACGGGATATGTGGACGCCCCCTAATTGAAATAGTAGATTGTGACTATAGATTAGTATAGAAAACGATCCATTCAGATTTAGAGATAAATCAAACTGTTCTCCAATCATACGACCTCAGATGACCTTGAAATTAAACTGTCAAGAAATGGGACCCTCCGCGAACTGCAGCTGCCCCATTTATACAAATTTGCGCATTATCATCGCGTAAGTTACAATTAACGAAGGCGTTGAATCGACCCTATTAATAAGCGTCTCAGAAGGGCTATATAAATAGCGTCAAGAGGTGACAACACTCTTGTCGACTTGCATCGGCAGGTCGCGAAAAAGCGCTGCCAGTGTTAAGTGCGCCTATTCTCGCCACGATGACACATCTCTCCTGATTGGATGGAATCGGTTGCTAAATAAATCCGAACCACGAGAACTGCTTTGCCCTTTGCACAATCTCTTCTTTCTTCAATCTCTTTCCACTTTATTATTTTTTTTCTAATTGCAAATTAGAAAAAAATCTAATTTCCAATTGAAATTTTTACAATTCTTTGAAATACCGTGAAGTGTCTGGAAAATTTCTTAAAATCCTTTGAATTTAATAGATATCGTACATAAGAGGTCTGTCCGGTAAATATCCGACCTTGTGATGTAAAAGGAATAAGAAGAAATTCTGGTCAATGACGATGATATCCCCTTCATAGTTCTCCCCTTTGAAAGCCACAAGCTTAAGGGGCTAGTCTAGTTTCTCGGGCGGAAAATGGAGGTGATTTTTCGGGACTCATAAAAAAAAACCGTGCGGTCAAATATTTTACAATTTTGAGGACATATTCAGATACTATTGACAAGTTAATACACAAAATTTCATGAGAAAAAAATCGACTGTAAGCCGAGTTATATACACCGATGTCGAGTTATCCAAAAATGAAGTTGTAAATCGGTTGCAGTTGTAGAGGTCTTCAGAATGCCAGTATCTCAAAAAAATTTTTTCACGTTAAACTAGATGACTTTCCCCGTACCATGAAATACGATCTTTTGAAAATATTGAAAATTAAAACGATGGCAGCGTTTTGAACAAAAATTTCAAATTTTCACCAAAAAACAATCAAAAAACACTAGTTTTTTGCTCGGCAAATTTATATTTTTTGAAATATCCTAGTTCATGGTATGTAAAAACATGTTACGAATATTCGTGCAAAATTTCAAATCGATTCATTCATTTTTCTTTGAGCTTAGAGTTGCAGCCGTTTTTAAAAATGCATTTTTGAGAAAAACGCTTTTAAAGTTTTGACAACTGATTATTGGTTATAAAATTTTATTTTTCATACTCTCATAGCTCTGGGAACTTTTTCTCCGAATAATATACTATCGAATTAGGCAAAAAAAATCGATTTTTTGAAATTGAGAAACTAGACTAGCCCCTTAATCGCAAGAAGCCAGGCTAGGAGTGTCGAAGTTCACCAGAAATTGCTGAATAAGCTGCGATGAATGGGCAGGTGTCTTGCCGTAATGAAGGACGCAGTCGCCACGTTTTAGGCTCATCTCCAAATCTTGGCTCAAAATTTCTGAAACGATGGTTTTTGGAATCCCGTGGTCTTCCTCTATCTCTCTCATGGTTAAACTACGATTTCCATTAATTAACACTCGCCCCTCCTTAGAAATCCGGTGACTTCTTTTAAAATATTTTAAAATAACTTAACAACCTTTGAAATGTCTTAAAATCCCTTAAAATCTTCTGTAGTCCGCACGGAAGTCATTCTCAATTCTTTAAAATCGCTAAAAATATTTTTAATCCCTTAAAAGATTTAAAACCCCCTTGAAAAAATTTATTTTCTCTAAAATTATAAAGGTAATTCCTTCATGCACTTTAAATCTTTTTAAAACATTTAAAGTCTTGTTTACAGTGGAAATAATTGATATATTTCGTCGATACATTGCGTAAAATTGTAAAATACTATATAATAAACTCTTTTAAAAGACATTAAAACCCTTTGAAAACACGTGATATCATCGGAAACCTCTTTAAATCTCTTAAATCCTTTGATATCTTTATCAAGCTTTTGAAATATCTTTAAATCGCTGGAAATCTTCAAAATCCCTTACATTCCGTGAAAATCTTCTGTAATCTCTAAAAATCGGTTCAAATCCTTGAATTTCCGTGAATATTCCGAAATTTTAAGAGATCTCACCCATTTGAAATCTTCGAAATCTCTTAAAATATATCAAAATCCATTAAAATCATTTAAAAGTTATTAAAAATGGTTGAAGTCTCTTGAAACGTTATAATATTCGAAAATACTTTGAAATTCCGTCAAATTTTTTTATATATCACGAAATCCTCTATAATTCGGGAATATACTTTGGAATCTTTTGAATTCTCTTAAAATTAATTGAAATCCCGTAAAATCATTGAAACCCCCTTCAAATCTTTTGAAACTCGTTAAAATTTTCTGATATCTATGCAAATCTTTTGAAATTCCCTGAAATCTTTGTATATTATGAAATCTCTTCAAATCCCTTCAAATTTTCGAAATCTCATTAAAAGTCCCAGATAACCTTCAATAATTTTGACATCCCATGAAATCCTTTAAAATCCAGGGACATATTTTTAAATATGTTGAAATCGCTTGAAATGCCTTGAATTCCCTTGAATTATAGTAAAATCTCTGAAAATACGATTGAAACTCTTGAAAACTCTTAAAATGTTGTAAACCCCCTTGAAAAAATTGATGTTCTCTCTGAAGTTGTACTATTTAGGTATTATTTTTGCAACATCTTGATATCTTTTAAAATCATTCGAAATCTGTGAAACACCTCATAATTCTTTGGAATCCTTTGAAATACCCTAAAAATCCTTTGAAATTCCTTGAGGCCTCAGAAAATCTCTGATGAACGAATATTTGAACTTTTCAACTAAAAACGACCAATTTTTAACCAAAAATGCAATAGTTGACTTTTTATTACAAAAAATTGAATTTTAACCAAAAAAAAACTAAATATCTGCAAAACAGTTGAGTTTGTTAGCCAAAAATATGAATATTTGAACAAATTGTTAAATATTTAATTCAAAAAATTTATTTGTAACAAACATAAAACAAATTTTCCACAAAGCAGTTGCATTTGAAAAAAATTGATTTTCTACAAAAACGAAATAGAATTTTGAACAAAATACATCAATTACAAACCAGAGAGTTAATTTTTCAAACGAGAATATTATTTTTCTACTATAAATGAAATAGTTAAATTTCCAGGTGAAAAAATTAGTTTTTAACCAAATACATGAATTTTCAACAAAAAATGTAATAGTTGATATTTCAACCAAAAAAGATTAAAATTTTAAAATTCGCACAGTTGATTTCTATAAAAAAAAGATGAATTTTCGAAAAAAAAAACAACAAAAAATTTCTACCCAAACCAAGGTATTTTCAAGAAGTTACATAAATTTTCAACCAAATAATTGAATTTTGAACCAAGAGGATTAACTTTCTGAAAAACAAAAATTTCAACCGCATATAGTTGAACTTTTATCTAAAACAGATAAATTTAAAACAAAAAGAAAAACGTATTTTCAACAAAGTACTTAAATTTTCGACCAATAATTTATAACTAAAATAATCAATCTTCAACTAAAAAAATGAATTTTTAATAAAGTCGTTCATCTTTCGACTAAATATTTGAATTTCCATGAAATTGTTAAACTTTTTTTTTAGTGACTTACGTAAAAATATCGTACGTAAGAAATGATTCTGACCACTAACCCCCCTCCCCTCCTTGTAAAACAGCCCCAGTCTAAAATTTCAAAAATCGTCTTTAAATAATTAATGGACATTCCTTATCTCATACCATCTCATTCTTTCTGTTCCTTATAATTTTTTTTTATCTTTTTTTTGTCGACCCCCAGGAGTAGAGACTCTTCACCCGGTGGTATAAACAAATCACCCCTGGGTCACCGAAGCAGTCGCCCCAGCTGCATTTATATTTATTGTGGATCGGAGTCTCCCTGCATCGAATTTAGCGCACTGATTCACTCAGGCATTCGCCAACGACGCTCGAATTATTTCTAATCGAGTACTTCCTTACCAAAGGCCTTTTTTTATGTAAAACACTTTTGTTTGTTGTTAGTGTATTGTATAATATTTTTATAGTTTATTCTTTCAATGGTGTAATTTCATCAGTTTTGAATTATTAAATTCTCCAACACCGTATCTTTTGGTATGTTTACTTCGTAATAGTGGTTTAAGAGGTTACGAGTATACACTGGATAATATGGATAATTTTAACCAATAGTTTTTCAACCAATAATGGAATAGTACAATTTTCATTTGAAAATTAATTTGAAAATGAATAAACGAATTAAAAGAAGTTGAATTTTGAACCAAAGAGATCAATTTTGTGTTGAAATGATGTATCTTCAAACAAAAAAATGAATTTTCAACAAAGGATTTCAACTTTGAACCAACTATTTGAATTTTCAAACCAAAAGATTAATTTTCAAGCAAGCAGATTAAAAACAAACGAAAAGAAGAATTTTCTTCAAAGAGGATGAATTTTAAGGAAAGCTTTGGAATTTTCAATAAAATAATCAAATTTTGCATGAATAATAAGAATTTTAAGCAAAAAGATGAATTATCAGCCAAAAATACAATAGTAGACTTTTTAACGAGAGATTAAATTTGTAGAAATTGTTGAATTCTTCAAGCCAAGAAGGTCAATTTTTACACTAAAAATATGAATTTCCAACAAGAAAGTTCATTTTTAAGCCAAAACGGTGAATTTTCAACATGTGAATTAATGTTTTTCTTTCTAAATCTGTTTCTATAGTTTTAACTATTTGCGACTCCCACTTCGAGAAGATTCACAATTTCCTAGGACCAACATAGAATGTTTTAGAAAATTTTGAATTTCAGTTTGGGAGAAAAATTTCAATTTTTCCTTTATCGCGAGGAGTGCGCAGTTTCTGTTACCATTAAGGAACTTTCCGGGAGCTACATACTCATTAGTATCATAAATGTGTCGGAATTTTCCGAAAATTTCTAAAAGTGTGGAAAGTATTCTTTTTTTTTTTGAGAATCGGATCATTCTGATGCGCATTTTGCTGATCAATTAAAAAATCAAAAATCTACAAAAAGCGTTGCATATCATTTTGATCCAATTTCAGTATCAAAATGATAAACTGGCATTCACTGTGAAAAAATAACCATGAATCATGAAGTTTCGAAGATTGGTTAATAATTGTAATCCTTAATCATGAAATATTTAATAAAATTAAAAATTAAGGTTGAGGTGTTTGGTGTCGAATGTCGTGAGAGTGTGAAGAATTTAAAGAGAAGTTCTCCCATTCAGGGGATTGTCACCTCCTGGCAAATCCTCGGTTTAATGGTACGAGTTTCACCATGCACTCGTTACAAGAACAATAAAGACGAGGTAGACAAGTGACTATACTTTTCGAGTTCGTAAGGTCACAAAAGATAGAAACTGGTCTTTCTTGCGTCAGTGGCAAACTTGTTCCAAAAACTATTCGACAATTTGACTTTGATTTACCCACACTCAGAAAAAAATTTCTTGAACCAAAAAAAACTTTTTTCTAAGAATATACATTCAAATTTTGTTAGATGAAACAAAATTTGGTTGATTTAACAAAGTATTTGATTGACCAAGACAAGGTTTTTTATAAATCCACTAAGTACTCCATCTTCCAAAAGATTTGGTTGAAACAACCAACAAATGTTGTTGGGCCAACCAAATATTGTGTTGCCCATATAATAAACATATTCTATAGTTGAACCAAGACAAAATTTTTTTGATTCAACCAGATCGTTTTCTGAGTCCATCACATCATTTTGATTTTATGATCTCCATTGAGATCTTCTACAACATCCAGATTGATCTCAACTTTTGAAAATTGGGTCCAAAACATTCTATTTCACAACTTTTGTTTTTCGTTTTTGTAAAATTTTTAGAAGTACATTTATTTTTCAAATTAATGAATAGGGAACGTCCTTTAATTATGTAAGGAAGATTTTTTGAAATTTTAAGTCTCCTGTTGTAAGAATTCATAAGTTTTTTGTGACCACCTTGTGTAGGATTTTTTTTATTTTCAACTTAATATTTCAAGGCATTTCAAAAGATTTGAAAGATTTTCAGTGATTTAAAAGGATTTCAACAGCTTTCAAAATATTTCAAAGAATTACAAAATTTTTAGGGAATTTAACGAGATTTCCAAAGCTTTTTGAGAATTTCATGAGAATTTAAAGGATTACAAGAGTTTTATTGTATTTCTAACGATTCCAAAGGATTATGAGAGGTTTCACAATTTTTGAATAATTTTGAAAGATTGCGAGTGTTTCAAGATATTACCTGAATAGTACAATTTCAGAGAGAATCTTAATTTTTCTAGGGATTTTACAGATGTTTGAGGAACTTTAAGAAGTTTTTTAAAACTTTATGGGATTTCAAGAGATACTGAAGGATTCCGACGGATTTTTTTCTGATTTTGAAGGATTTTAGGGAATTAAGAACGATTGCCGCAGATTACAAAAGATTTTAAGGAATTTCAAGGGATTTAAAAAAGAGAAATTTTCTATATATTTTAGAGGATTTTAATAGGATTTCAAAGATTTGAAAGGATTTAATAAAATTCTGAAACGTATCAAGGGATTTCAAAACATTTTCGAAGGAATTTTGAGAAATTATAATGGATTTCAAAAGATTTAAAAATATTTGAAGTGATTTGAAGAGATTCGGAAAGATTCACACGGACTTTTGAACGTTTGAATGAATTTTAAAGGATTTCAAGGGATCTCGTAACATTCCGAAATATTTTACGGAATTTTAAGGATTTCAACCGATTTTGAGAGATTTTAAGGGATTTTCACTGATTTTAAGGGATTATAAGGGATTTTTATGAAATTTTGAAGACTTCAAGCGATTTTAAGCGATTTTAAGAAATTTCCGCAGAGCTTAATCGATTCAAAGGGATTCAATCAATTAGCAAGGTTTTAATTTTGTATATCATTTGCTAGAAAGCATGTTAATTTTGGGAATAAAAAAGGGATCTATGAGTCTTAAACACTGTCTCTGATGCAGAAAAAGTATCTTCTCACCATTATATTCATTCGGTAATAGAGAGAAATCTTTCCAAGCTTTTGGATCATTTATCATCATTATTTCGTAATTTTGTATCATTCTATAACCCTAAGTACAGATATATTTCCATCTCAGACAGTAATTCTACAATATTTCCTCACTTTTTGCTTTTCTTTTTAAACAAATCTTATTTTGATTTTATTGAATTTGTCACAGGAAAAACAAAATGTATTTTCTACACATATTGGAGTGTAAAATCCACCTACAAAAACGTCTATTTTATGGGATAATGTTGCCCTTTCAATTTTTTCCCTTCTTTTGCTTTCGGGGCCATTGTTACACCAGGTTTGAAAACAAATTTAGAAATCAAAAAAATGCCAGCAAGGAAAATATTCATTTTCGGTCCCTTTTAGAGCCTCTGTAGAATTTGAAATAGATTAGTTCGTTTAATTCTAAAATTAATTTTTTTATTTGAATTTTTAGCTATTGGATTTTTTCTTAAAAATTAGTGTTTCTTGGTTGAAAATTCAACTATTTTTGACTACTATTTTACTACAACTATTTGGTTGAAAATTTATCTTTTTAACAAAATTAAACTATTTTTTGAAAACTCATGTATTCTGTTGAAAACTCAACTTCTTTTTTTAATTTTCTGTTGGTCCTAAGAAGTTGGAAATCTTTCAGAACATTTATGGTCCAATGAATGAAAATAGTAATTTTTCTCCCATTTTGAAATTCTAAATTTTCTCCAACATTCCTTATTTTAGAAATATGATATCGATCATGACTACACAGAAAAACGACGATCCTCAAAAGTACGCCGATTCGGTGTTGTTTTGAGTTGCAACAAAAATGAGACAACAAAAATTTTGAGAACATATCAAATGAGCTGCAACGAAAATGACCACGCTTTTCTTCTGTATAACTCTGCATTTTTCAATAAAAAATATAACAACTACCACTCGACAGATAAATTAAGTTGTGTAAAAATTAATTTTGGCCCGCAAAAGTGGATCATTTTGATCTAATGTTGATAATGAGAATGATATTCAATGTTTTGATATCCCGGGTTAACTGTGTTAAGAATTTTCTTTTTTTATCTAAATAAATATTTAAGAAATTAAGGAACCGGAAAATTTGAGAATAGGTTAATCGATTGGGGAAACGGATTTATGTTTAAGGCCGACCAATGCCACCCGTTTTGCCACCCTTTTGTCAATTTCCATTACAATTTTTTTTATAGCAGCTCTTACAAGCAAATGAAATAGATAATACAAGTGAAAGCAAACGTCCTCTGTGACAATGAGAAAAATTCTAAGCTACCATGCTCCCCCTAAGACTTTTTGACCTCTGCTATGAGGACAGCACTCGGGAATGGGATTTTTGATAAGGTAATAATGAATTAATCAAGACAGGAAGTTCTTGTTAGGAACGACTGTTTCTTTAGCAAGGAATTTTTAAATCTAATGATCTCGAGTGCAGTAAAGTTGCGTTCTGGGAAATACCGGATGTGAGAAACACGTGGACGAGGGCGAATGAAATAGACTAGTCACGTCGTGCGGTGGAAATGACTCGGCTAGTTGGCCGTTTCCTCATTTGTTAAGAGCGGGCAAGACACCCACGAGTCAATTTAAGAGATTTTACGGAATCTTGTCCGCAAAGCCCATTCACGTCCACACGCCACCCAAGACCAACGTGATCTTTACTTACATACTTATAGCGAGATCCTAAATGGCTCGCATCCTCCACCCACAACTTCTTCACTCTCTGTGCAAAGTTAATTTTCATCATATTCTAACGTCCTGCAAATTGTTAGATAGGCGCCACTGATCACTCTGCCTCTTTAGTCCAATTGTTGGAAATATTTTTTTCAAGTAGGAAGTGAGATAAATGAGGAGCTTTATAACTTATTCTTAACCTGGTTTCATTTTACTTCCTCATAGAGGAGAGTTCATAATGACCTACATTTTAACATATTCCGATATAATTGGAGCCCAGGAACTCGAAAATTTTATTTTAAAAAATGTCCGTATGTGTGTGTGTTTGCGTGTGTATAATTTTTCTTTTCGACCATATCTCGAAAAGGAAAAGAGCAATGGTCAAGAAATTTGGACGTATTACAGCCCCAATAGATTTGAGGGGATTTGGGGCATTTGGAAATCGAAAAACAAAATTTACCACGTTTATGTGAGAAAAACTTTTTTCATATTTAAAACACAGCGATACTATATATATTCAATTAGGATGAATTAGCTTTCAACCAAAAATAATTGGATTTTCAAATAAAGAAATCCAATTTCTGAGAAGATAGATTAATCTTTGAACAAAAAAGAATTACTTTCCAACAAAATATATGAATTTTTTAGCAAATATTTAAAAATCTTAACAAACAGAAATCAATTATCAACCAAAAATATACATTTCAACCAAAAAAAACTTGAATTTTCAAACAAAAATTGTCAAATTTCCAACCAAAGAGATGAATTTTCAACTAAAAATATGAATCTCCAACTGAAATATGTATATTTTCAGTTGAAAAAAATTATAAAATTACTTCTGGAAGATTTACAACTTCCTAGGAGCAGCAAGAAATGTGTTAGAAAAGTTTCAACCGCAGGTCGGGAGAAAAATTTAAATTTTCCCATATGGGGCTATAAATCTCTATGGTTTTTAAAATTTGTTATTTCTTTCAGAAAATTTTTTCTTAGTCTTATGTATTTTAAGTATCCGTTCAAACTTAAGGATTTTTCGATAAAAGAACGTAGGAAATTTGTTCGACAGCCTAGTTTCAAAATTTGGATCAATAGGGGAGAGTGGTCCTAAGTTTGCACAGTAAGAGCTTTTGTCGAAAACAGAAGGTAAACCAGATTTAATGGCACTTTAATGTCTTTGGTCAGATACCACAATCCTTCATCTACAATTCTATGTTGTTCAGAGCAGAGTGGAGTTATTTTTGCGGTCGCAATGCAGCGCAAAGTGGAAGAAGTCGATTTTTGCCATTTCTGTAAATGGTGGTCCTAAGTCGGCACCCCCTGATCCTGAGTCGTTACATAATTTGTTCCGCTCAAATGCAAGAAAAAGGGCAGGTTATGTAAGTTTTAGGAGGAAATAGACAAATGTAAACTATTTACAATTAAAAAACATGTAGAGAATAGAATCAGCGAAAAGTCAATGAGAAAACATAGAAAATAAAAGGACACCTACCAGAGACAAGCAACATGCAGTCAAACACAACCAAACTAAAAAAGACCAACAAGAAACGAGTAACATGGAATTGGAACACAAGGAAATAAAATAACACAAATAGCAACAAAAACAACAACAAAAAAAGGTGCCGTCTCAGGCACTCCTATCTGGTGCCGACTCAGGACCACTAGGAATGTTTACACATTTCATGCTATTACGCACACGAAACAAATCGGAATGAAAAATCGACTTTATCAGGCGAAAGCACACAAAAAACAGAAACCAACGCACTTCATCGATTGAACTTTTCAAAATATGTACGTTTGCACGAAAAAGGTATACCCCGCTCACGCTGTCAAGCGGAAACTAAAGTGACAATTGTTAGCGTGAATTACGTTCATGTCCTGTCATACGACAAAATGGTTAATCCGATAGGTTCCCCATCTCTGAGAAACGCGAGGGTGCCGACGTACCCCACAGTGCCAACTTAGGACCACTCTCCCCTGTATTTAAATTAAGAATCAATTTAATATTCAGCAAACTGACAATACGTAAGAATACATCTCATTACATTGTGATTTTTTTTTAATTTCAGAGGCCCTGGGAACCGGAAGTTCGTCCTGGCACAGTGAAGACGGAAGACCAACTTCCCGAAAGGGGGAAGAAACGCCATCTTCTTGCGCAACTCCTACCTCCGCCAGTTTTCCTTCGGAACCGGAAGTGGAAACTGATATTGGTCTCACAGCTGATGGAAGTAATCCTGCCGCTCCATATCCTTGCCAATTTTGTGATCGAATGTTCCCCAGGTTAAGCTACCTCAAAAAGCATGAACAGGTAAGTTTTTTATAACAAATATATGCTTTTATACAATATAATAAACAAAAGTCATAGTAAAAAAAAATGGTTCCAAGGATCCAGCTCGAAACTTTCTATCCAAACTCCCGAGACAGAACCTTGTCATTTGGACGCGTCGAGATCTGGCATATTTGTTACAAAAATTTATTCCAACTTTGAAAAAAATCAAATTTGAAGAATTTTGGGTTGAGAAGTTTTAAAATGGAAGAATAATAATATTCTGGAATATTCTGAAACGTTCTTAAAATTTCTTCCTCATTCATGAATTGGCTGAAATTAATTTTGATATCCAGTATCTGAATCTAAAATTCTCTAAAAATTGGGTAAAATTTAGAAT
>CAKNXH010063128.1:132832-151555 GCA_932178445.1 Andricus quercusramuli
TTCAAGTATCCATATAATATTATTAATTCATATTTATGTTTATTCTCTTTTTTTTATTTTTCTCGAAATTGATATTTAGTGGTTAGGCCTTTTTTTGAAAAATGACTTCAGTTATTTTAGGACTATGTCTTTTAAAATTTTAATTCAATAATTATTGTTCAGGATTTTTCACTTTCAGTTGAAAAAGTTCGATTTTTCAGTAATTCAGACGACGCGAAGCTAACACTATTAAACCAATATGTACAAAATTTCCAACATAACATCGTTAGAAGTTATGTTGATAAATATTTGATTAAATTAATCAAATATTTGTCATACAATAATATTTATTTGACTCAAATACACGATTGTTTAACTCAGACATATTTTATTTGAATTAAACAAATTCTATTTTTGACACAGGTTCACACAATTGCTTCACAGTTATAAATATTTTCATTTATAATGTCAATATCAATACTAATGATATGCATTATATTTTGTTGAGTATTGAATATTTGTATTACTTGGCGGATTTTTTTGCGTCCTAGATGTTTTTGGCGAGATTCAACTTTTTTTTTATTATTATGAGAGGTTTCTCAAGTTTTCCAAATTCGCAAAGAATTTGTTGTTTTTGGAAGATATTGAAGTTTCTGGGGCGTTTTTTTTTATATTTTGAACCATTTTTTGAATTTTTCCAAAAACTTTAATTTTTTCGTAAATTAGTTGTTTTACTTTCAAATTCTATACGTATTAAAATAACTTAATTACGAACCTCAGATGGAGAATACGTTAGTGATATTGATTTATTTGGTTTAAAAACATTATTTCCAATATTTTCTTTCATTTATCGAAATTACTGTTTTTGGGTTAAACTTAAACTGTGTGTAGGGTGTTCTATCTATTTGAATTTTTTTCAAACCTCTGTAGAAAGCTATAAAGAGAACAACTATTCGTTTAGATTTTTTTCTGTCTCTTGAAAATTTTTCAAAAAAGAATGTTGAGTTTGAGAAAAACGGTTGCTATTTTGATTATTTTAAATGTCATAAATATTTTTTCAGATTTGAAAAGTTTTAGGAAACGCTTCACAATTATCAAAAAGAAAATTTGGATTATCTTTATTATTCTCTTATTATATTATTCTCTTATAACATTTTATGTCATTTTTTTCTCAAAAGTCAGGTTTACCTTTAATGTATAAGAGACATAGAATAACAAAATGCATCATAGAAGACTAGGACTTTTTACAATGTGTTCATTTACTCATGATGCAAAACGAACACCATTCGACCTTTGTCATTTGCTGTTACCGCAAACCTTAGAACAAGCATTAAAATTTACATAGAAAGCTTTTTTTTCTAGAAACTCGACTTAGACGGTCTTCCAATATTTTATAATTCACATAAAGTACCGTTCTGTAGTTGAAAAAATTGTTAATGAACTAATGTAAAAAAATTCACTTAACAGTTAATGCAAAATACCTTTTTCAAGCTTAAAAGAGAATAATAATTTGAGCTTTATAATCAGCTTTTCTTTTAAGCTTCCGTGAAATCTCATTTAAAAAACTTTACCAAGCAATAGTCTTTTAACTAAAGTTGCAAATATTAATTATTCATATAATATTTTTGGGACTTTTGTAAAAAGGAGCGAATGCAGAAACCATCACTAATATCCAGTGCCATCATTATTTTCGAGTCCGTTTCTTTTTGAATAAGATTTATCTTTGCCGGTAATTACCTTTGCCATTAAAAATGGCGCAATTCAAGACAACGGAGTGCTCGCAATTTCAGAAATTACCGAATCGTTCACGTCCGTCTCTCCTTATTTAATGGATCTTAAATTTCGACATGATGAATTTGGGTGAAAAATTAATCTTGAAGTTATATAATAAGTCAAGTAATCGATTTTAAATTAAGGCATTTATATAATAATTACTCACCTTACTCAAACATAAAGAATAGGGTGGTCTGGAAAAAACTAAAAATGATTAGATTCATTAGTTGATAATTCATTGCACTGAAAATTTTCTTCGTGGCACTAAGAAGAATTTAAACAAATTAATTCCTCACTATTGGCAAAATCGATTGAAAATCTTTTAATTTTTCATTAAATATTTTTTTGCATGAGATAACTTCTGTTTTTTTCATTTATTTGTCGTAAAGTTTATTGAAGTAGATAACCTTAAATTTTTAAAATAATTTATTTGGACGAAAAAATGTTTTTTTTTTCCTTTTTTCCGCATAAGGTTATTCACTTCCATGAACTTAAGCAAAACCTAATTAAAACAATTTTCTTTCATGCACCATAAATTGAAAAAATTAAAAATTGGATAATTTTCAATCAACTTGCCCCCATGGTGAGAATTTTTTTGTTATTTTGTTTGAATTTGTCCGTAATGCCACAAAGAAACTTTCCAGTGCTATTAACAATGAATCAAATCATTTTGAGTTTTATGCGGCCCAACCTAATAAAGATTACTTAAATATTAATTCAGAGAAAGTTTAATTTTTATTTGTTATTTGGAATCAATTATAATGAAACTCGAAATTTTTATTTTACAGAGCCATGGTGACCAGATGCCCTACAGGTGCAGTTGGTGTGCAAGATTATTTAAACATAAAAGAAGCAGAGATCGTCACGTGAAATTACACACTGGCGACAGGAGATATCGATGCTCGCATTGCGAGGCTGCGTTCTCGAGAAGGTATTAACTTTATTTACAGATACCATTAATAAATATTCAATTATTTATAGGAATAGAATTGCAAAATTTTCAGAAACTACTATTAAGACTAATATTCCATCAGCTTCTTCTTATCAACATTTTTAAGATAATTTTTTTAAAAATAATTGTAGATTTAAACGCTCGATAGTAAATGGAAGTGTTTTATATTTTGGTTATTTTAAGTTTTTTCTTAAATTAAGTCAGTGAATAAATTTAATCACGCTAATAGTCTTGATAATCGATCTCTTTTGAAACATATTTTTATCTTACAAGTTTATCAAATTAAAAAATTTAATAATCGGAAAAATTAAAGAAATTTCTACATTAAAATTTTTAAAAAATAATCAAAATTTTAAAAAATAAATAGAAAATGATGAAATAATAGATTATTATGGCTGATATGTGTATTCCTTTTCTTGAGAAGTTTCTGCACCATCAGGTAAACAAACAATTTTCGGTAAAGTTAACAAAAAAATTACCGTTGCCGACAGTAAGACTTCTTGGATAATTTCAAATGCTTTAGGTTTTATTTTAAAAGAATAATTTTAAGTTTTGAAGATTTCAAAATATGTCGAAAAAGAAACAATTTTTTTTATTTTGCAACATTTAAAAAAATTAGGGTAAAACTGAATTATTTCAAAAGACATTTAGAAGTTTTGAAAAGATTCAGAAATAATTTAAATATTGAGAGGATTTCTAAACATTTCAAATGATTCACTAAAATTTCGAAAAAGAATGTAGAAAACTTTGAAGCAAAATTTTTCAATTTTCAAGATTAGAGAATTTTAGAGGAAATTCGAGTAATTTTAAAGGATATTTAGAGGTTTTAGAATGATTTAAAGATAATTTTAACTCACAAAAAGATTACCTGATAAGACATTATGGGACTCAGAATGAAAACTTCCATATGACCTAAATGATTGAAAGTTTATTGGTTCTAATTCATTTAATCCTTAATTGATTAATATTCATGATATTTTTATAATTTTAAACAACAAAATTTTTAATGTAATTAAAATAAGTAAATATTTTTTTTTAATTATGTTTTTTTGCGGATTTTGCATTGAAACATAAATTAGATGTCATTTTCGCAACCTAAAAATATGATCGGCGATCGACAAACGTCAGATGCACTCGGCCGCGCTCGGTCCAAGGCTCGATACTTTCTGCTAAATCAGTTAGTAATATTTAGGACCAAATTTAATAATTGGTATTAACCTTTGTTACAAAAAGTAGGAAATGTCCATAATTCACATCGTGTTCCTACAGACAATAGTAATTTCTTCTACATATTTAGTATATTATGTTATTTAAAATACTTATTACTTTTATTCTTTTTGTACAATTTATTAATTTCTCTACTAATTTTTCCTACATCGGATTTTACTACAGAAAATAGTAAGGATTGCTATTACCAAATAGGAAATCTTCTTATAAAAATAGTATAACTTATTATTTATGTATTAAAATGTCAAAATTTAAGCATTTTGCCCCCATTTGCTATCCGTTTTAGTAATTTTTCTAACCTAAAGTTTCTCAGTGTATATGAATTTGTGAAAATTGTTGAGTAAACTGAAATGGGATATTCCTGATAGTCCTTTTTCTAAGGATTAAAAACTGTTGTTACCAGAGTCTTGGTTTGTCGGATTTGTCTCATATCCAATACTTTATTGGGACCTTAATTCGGGTTTTATTGGGCTTGATTAAAAAAAATTTGTGAAGTATTTCCTGTGCCTATAACTTTTCTAGTTTATAAAATAAATGTAAACTGGAGAAATATTGTCAATCAAAAGGGCCCAAGCGACCTTAAGAAATACATAAGGAACAGCATGGGAAGCATTGCGAGGAGCAACGAGACACTTGACTAATGTTCTACCTGTTGTCCCACAACACCTATGTGCCCACCTGTATAGATATGGGTACTTATATATATATAACTACATTCACATAAGGTGCACCCCACCCGGTTTCTTTTGCGGCTTATGTTAGCATTTCAATACCCAATGCCCAAGCGGCGATACGCGAGAGAGGAACAGAAGAAAAGGAAAAGAGAGGAATAAAGAGTAGAGGAATAAAGAATAAAGTATAAAGTAGAATTTAGAATTGAAACGTAACATACATTGGAAGGAGACAGAAGAAGTCATGGGCCCCTCGAAAGAGTAAAGCTTGACTAATGTCCATAGCCCCTTGGTCGCCTTGTGATCATTAGTCATTTGTCAACTCCATGGGTCTTAGAATCAAATGGACCCAAGTCCGCGCGCGAGCCTTGAAAGTCCCGCGTTTCTTAGACGCGTCCGGTGATGTATTAATCACTCTCTGATCGTATCAGAAAAATGGTCTTATTGCCTGTTGCTTGAGGATAACTCTGAACTTGGGTGCTTGAATTTTGGATTCAGAGATTCGGAATTTAAAATATTCTTATTATGAAATAAAAATAATTTTTAGATTTTTACTTGAGGGTGTATAAACTTTGATTGTATAACAGAAAAATTATCTTATTTTCGGTGGCTGGAGGACAATTCTAGACTTGGGTGCTTCAATTTTAAATTCAGAAATTTGGAATCTTTTTATTATAAAATAACAATACTTTTGAGTTATTTTACTTTAGAATGTATAAGCTTTGATCGTAGCAGAAAAATTAACTTGTGCGGCTTGGGGACAACTCTGCACTTGGGTATTTATATTTTGGATTCAGAAATTTGGAGTCTTTTTATTGTAAAATAACAACACATATATCGACGTGAAAAGACGTGTGTGACACTAAGAGTGATGTACGATATTTTATTCAAAATCAGAATTTTACGAGACTGTAAGGTCGTCTGAAAAGTGGGTTGTGAAAACATACGCCGTGGCAGTCATATTTTTCGGCTATGATTGGTAATCTCCTATAGCGCGAAATTTTAAATGTGGTTCGGTCCGTGCTAGAGTGACATCTGGTGTCATTATTTTTCCCAACAGTACGGATAGAGAAAACATTGTGCGTTATTCAGTGGCCACTTGTGGAACTATTTACGTGTCACTATAGCGCTTTTGGAACTAATTACATGTCACCAGCTGACGAAATTCGGTAAAGGGCAACTCTGGACTAAGATGCACTTTAATTTTAAATTCAAAGATTCAGAATCTTTTTATTATAAAATGACAATACTTTTTAGTTTTTAACTTTAGGGTGTATAAAGTTTGATTGTATCAGAAAAATTTACTTACTGTTGGCATGAGAGGGGAATTAGGGACGGGAGGGGAAGTGATAAGTGGCAAGGGGATGATTAGATAGGATTGGATCAAATAGGACAGGATAAGATAGGATAGGATATGATAGAAGATGATAGGAGAAAAAACTTCATGGCTTCAGATTTTACGAGCAACCAAATTCTTTGGTACAAGTAACAAGCGGTACCAAAAAATGTTGTTTGAGCCGTATAAATTGTTTTGTTACACCATCCACTTTTTTAGTAATCAGAACCAAGTTCTTGATAATCACAAACAAATTTTTATAAACCCAAAAAATAACTGCTCAAGAAAATTATTTTGTTATCATGAATTTTTTCCCCAATGAAAGTTTGTTATTAACTTAAAATGGACATATTCTTTTTAAAATATGTTTTAAATGTTGCACTATTCTACAATATTGCACATATAGTTATAAATTCGAGAAGCTACAACTTTTTCTGAAAATACTCCTGTCATTAGTGAAATCGGACATCGATCATTTGATCAGATATCTCGTGCAATTCGCATTCGAATATCAGCTGATTATCGGACAACTGACAAGGTCTTAACCGCGACTGGACTACCTGTCAACCACTATTACAATCGCATTTCTGGATCTTTACGCCACGTCTCTATTCGTCGTCGTCGTCGTCCCATCTTGGAAGTCGGCTTGGGTGACCCAACAAAAGAGTAGAAATCTCCGAGGTTCTCAGCACTCATCATCTTTTTTTTTGGTACCCCTTTCTTCTGATTGGTTCAGGTCACTCACCTATTCACAATAGACGTGTGGCACGTCAAGAATGTTGGAAGATCGATGAACTGACGGATTGTATTCCCCCTGTCACCCACAATCCATTAGCTTCTTTCAATTGTTCAAAGAATTGAATTGAAAATTGAAGATCCAAAATTCTCTTCTTTTTCTATTTTTTCATTTATATTTAACATGGTTAATACGCATCGGTTGAAATTGGTTTAACCCAAAAATACGAACACCAAAATTTTTTTTTTATTTTGTATCTGGAATGTCTTACAGACTTACTTTTTTCCGATAAAAAATGTTTTTTTAAACTTGATTTTTTTACCCGGATAGCACACAAGTTTCCCTGAACATTGCTGGAAAATTCCAATGGAAGGTTCTGACAATTCCAAAAAATGTTCCAGGAAGGTTCCCAGAAGTAGGTGAATGTCCGCGTATGCAGGAAGGTTCCCAAGGAAGGTTCGGGAAATGTTAGTGAGAAATTTAATTCATCAAATTAATTACATTTCCATGATGGAAAAATTTTCACGAACATTCCCGTTACTTCCTTGGGACCTACCTGGATAAGCGGACAGTTACCTACTTCCGAGAACTTTCCTGGAACATTTTTCAGAATTCTCCGAAACTTTCATTGGAATGTTTCAGGAAACTTCAGGGAAGCTTTTGTGCTATCCGGGGAATTTAAGAGGTCAAAATTGGGGTTTCACATTTTTATACTAGAGAACAAATTGGAACAGATTTATTTATACTTTAAATAATAACTGTAGTACACATAGTTTTTTCTTCTCGAAAAAAACCGTATTATTTATTCCTGGCTATACTTAAAAAATGTTTCCGAAGAAATATGTACCTAATTAACTACTTTACCAAATCACTAATCATATAATTAATCATTGACTGACCAGTTGATAATTGTATGTTAATTGTAAATTTTGCTAACAACCATTTTTTAGCATATAGACAGAAATAAACAATATGATTTTTCAATAAGAAAAAACTATACTCAGGTTATTTCAATTCGATTTGTTCCAATTGTTTCAAAGTGACATCAAAAATATGAAGTTGGTCTTATATAGCCATTTCCCGGAGAAATTTTTCTCCTTTCATTTTTTTTTCATATCTCGTTTCGTTTTCGTGAAAACGGAAAATTTTGATTTTTTGAAATAAAAATGAAGTTTTTTTTTTGTGAAGTAATTTGTAATTTTTGTGAAGTAATTTTTACCGAACTGTGTTAATGAACCGAAACGCCTAAAACGGGTTCAATTTGATTATTCAACCGTTAATTATTATTATTGTCTTCTCTTTATTTATGTATTATTATTCAAATTTAATTATTTCAATATTTTTTCTTCATGTGAATCAGTTGATGATGTATTCTTCCGACTTTAGTGTGTTTGATAGAGTGAAGTTAAAATTCTAGAATAAGTTAATTGAATCATTTAAAGAGCGAAAGTGATAGCATGTTTGATTTATTCAAGCTGAAGAAATTTCAGGTTAGATATATACAATTTTTTTGGAAATGTATGCATACAATTCAACCCAAAAAATCTTTCTCACAGATTTTTTGAAAATTATTAATTAAGTAAATTTTTGTATTGCTAATTTGCTAATTAGATTTTAACATTTTCACTCTGGCCCATATAATGTCTAAACTTCAATAGTTTCAAATTTTCAAAAAAGGCTTCTCCCAGAAATAACATTGAAATCAAATTTGAAATTTTACTTCTTCGAAACTCAGGATTTTTCTTGCCATCCAATCTACTTTCGACCATTTTATTTATTTCTCTCCATTTTCTTTCCACTTTCCCCTAAGTAGTTTAATGATCCAAATAGCTTAGGCTATAAATTTTCTTCGGATCACGCACATCGCAAACTGGCAGAAAAGATTTTTCTTCAGTACTTTCAGTCTGTGGAAGAACTATTCAATTCATCTACAAAAAATCTGAGAATATCTTTAATTGACTTTGTAGGAAACATTTTTGGATATTTCCTCTTTAAAACAATTAAAATCGAAATAACATTTTAAAAAACCTGTAGAAAATGAACCAACCATTTGAGTTCTAGAAATTTAAATACGTTTAGTATTCTAAAATCAAAAATTTTACATCATCATTTCATTTCCCTTTTATATTTCACAATTGAAAATTTTTCAGAAGAACAAAAAAGTGTTCTCGAAATTTGAATGATTTTTAAAGCAAAAAAATGAGAAATTATATTCGAGAGTTGATAGAGCCCTACATTGTTCTATAGTAAGAAAAAGTTAATACATTTTGAGGAAAATATCGTCAAAAATATTGTCCTCTATCATAACCATGTGAGTGGCATGAATATTTTTTTAAATTGTTACGAGACAAGCCTCAAAAGTGAGAAATTACAATTTTTTAAAACTTCCAAAGAATTATTTTGTCATATAAAACCATTGGAAATAGCACGAAGACTAATATTATATTATATATAGTAGTGTAATTATTACTATACGAATTGTCTACCTTTACGGAATTCTCCGTAAGATTAACTTCTTTTCCAGCTCCTTTTAGGCATAAATTTGAGGAAAATACCGTTTAATTTTTCGGAAAATTCCGTAATACTAGTCAATGCTAATTTTCCCCCAGAATCATTTAAAAGACTAAACAAAAGTTTAGTAGTTGAAAACATAACTAAAAAGTTTCCTAGCTTTGAAATTAAAGAAACTTTTTTTTATTTTACTGGGACCCTGTAAATAATTAATTAAAATCCAAACTTGAAGAAAAAAAGTTTTCTCTCTCCAAGATTTAAGATGGCGATTAGAGAAGTAAGTGGAGGAAGTTGGAGCAACCGAATAGGAAGTTGGTTCTCCACCCCGAGTGATATGTTGAAAAGGGAGCGAATTCGTTTCCCACGACGACCACCCTTCCTTCTTTGCCTTTTGTTTCGAACCCTCCCACACGATGAAGCTCTCCTTTTATTCCTGGCTTGCTGTCTCCATTTTTCGTTGGTAGTTTTACCGAATGGCATCATCTTTTTGGAGGCAAAAAGTGGATGATCACAAGTAGAGTTCAGTGATCGACCAGGGGTCAAAAACGTGACGGTAGACAGGATCCTCAAAGCCTGAGAAAGACCGGCTAAAATGTCTCGCTGCCGCATTCTGCGGGGAAAAAACACCTCAGAATCGTGACGAACAAGCGAAACCGTAGTAAAAAGTGCGATAAACTGGCCATTTCACGCGGAAATCTAAATTGTATCAATCCAATACTTGGTGACACTAAACTACCAGTTTATCCTGGAATCCAGATTTCTAGATTCGAAACACTAGATCCTTGATCTAGATTATATTAGAAAAGTGCATCAATCCGTACGTTTGCGTTCGATTAGGAATTTATATGGTTGTGGTTTTGAAATTTTCTAGAATCCCTCTACTTTGCTCAATTCCATTTCAGAAGGAAACCATATTATTGCAAAAACTGGATTTTATTTTCTGTTAAAGTATTCTAATTAATTAATTAATTGCATATAACAAGTTATTGGAACAAGTTACCAACAAATTACCCAACACCGGAACTTACCATTATAGACACTTTTAAAATAGCTTTTAAAAAGAAAAAAATATCGAATCTTTATTCTAGTCTAGTGACACTCCACAACTATGAATAATTCACAGCAAAAGCGGAGGTCTAAATTCTCTGTCCATCTTCATTCCAGATCAACTTATTTTGCCACCTGGACCTCGGCTCTCTGATTTGCTTTTCCAATAGTCCAGTGAATTATTAATCAGTTGTCCATCATATGTAAAAATAAGCTCAATTCCTATATCAACCAAATATCTCGTGCACAAAGAATAACTGTTGAAACTGAAAAAAGAGAAAATGAAAAACTTCTCCAATTTCATGATATATATCCGCTGATTCTAATAAAAGATGTTTTTATTTGATATAAGAAGACCATTTTCCAGAGATTAAATTAGTGAGCTTGATCACTTTATCGCATTAAATATTTATATTATCTTACCTTATGAAAAGAATGAACCGAAAAAAAGAATCAGAAAATAGAGAAAAGGAATTACAATATTGAAGAATAGATAATGAAGCTTAAAACATATAAATAATGAGTATCCATTACCAAATCTAATTTTTTTCTTTTTTGTTTCAGTGACCACCTGAAGATCCACATGAAAACACACGACACCCAGAAGCCTTTCCAATGCACATCATGTTCCCGAGGCTACAACACAGCAGCAGCTTTAACATCCCACATGCAATCCCACAAAAGACACCAAAACTCCCAAGGATTAAAACTAGAAATGGATTTTGGACGCAGAAGTGTTTCCTCCCATAGTACAGCATCACCTCCTATTCCCAATTCACCTTCTCCAAGTCTAAATTTAACCCTAAGCCACAAAAACTCTCTAAAGTCCCAGGCTAGTGCCTCCAACACCCCAATCCTATCATCGCCTTTAAAACTAGCCTGCATGTACTGTACTCGAGATTCCTTCACCAGTATGCAGCAACTTCAACTACACGTTCACACAATGCATCAAGCAATCCTGAGTGGAGAAAATCTTATGCCATCACCAAGCCAAACCCTAGAACTATCAAACTCTAGAGACAAATCTGATCGTCAAGAAAGAACCCTAAGAGAAGATCTGTTATACGACAAAAAGTTTCCAGAAGTTAGATCCCTGGAAGAAAAAGACATCTTCGACTCAGGATTTTCCTGTGGGCAATGTACCATGAAGTTTTCTTCTTCAAGTGCCCTCAGAGACCATTTGATTTCCATCCACCGAACTAATGCTTTTGGATCATTGATGATGTGTCCCATCTGTGGAATTCCCTGTTCTTCAGCAGCTGCCTATGCAGAACACTATGTCCTCCAACATTGTGAAAATAGAGTAATATCGACTGAAGGTCGAGAATATGGTGATCCAAAGATAAACGGATCCTACGACACCAAGGAAGCAAGAACTGCAAAAATATCAAAGGATGTAAACTCGGAACCAGCTGATTTAACTAAACACTCGAAAATTAACGAAAATTATTCAGCAGGGACTTTACTATGTGGACAATGTGGTGCAGCTTTGAAAGATTTTGAGTCTTTTAGAGAACACCTCGCAAGACATCTCCAAGCCGATCAGAGGAATGAAGTTCCACGGAATCAGTGTCCAAAATGTGAAGCTTCCTTTCAGGAGAGAGAAGATATGATGGTCCATTTAACGAAACATTTTCTGGGACAAGTTACAAAAGAATACGCCTGCAGTGCCTGCAAGAAATTTTACCCCCATCCTGATCTTCTTCAGAGGCATCTACTTGATTCCCATGCCCATCATCTTTACAGATGTGCCCTTTGCAGAGACACTTTTGACTCCAGGGTAGCAATCCAGGTTCATTTTGCTGTAAAACACAGTCAAGAATGTCGAATTTACAGATGCAATGTCTGTTCTGGGTCGAACAATGAAAATTCTCCTGGGAATACTCCTGGTGAAAACAGGAACTTCTTCAGAAGCGAAGCTGAGATGGCGAACCATGTTAGAACTGTCCATGCTCCTCCGTCCATTATTAGTGAAAGTCCTCTCCCTAGGAGTCCTGCATCGACTCCAGGGATGACGAACACAAACCCAAGGTGTGTTTTTTGTGGGATTTGCTGTTCCTCCGACTTGGATCTTCAGCTCCACTTGGCAAGCCACTCCACAAGCTTGTACCGATGTCCCATTTGTCGGGAGGGATTTGCTGTTGAATTTTTATTAGACAGACATATTGCACAGGCTCATCATGCTAATGATCATCCCAGCACTCCAAGAAGTCAAACTAGGGAAAATGGAAGGATACATCGACCTTCGAGGTCTCAGGAAGATTCTGTCAGTTTAGATGTGAGGGAACAGAGGGATCAACGAGAGCAGAGGGATCAGAGATCCCTGAAACGAGGAAGATCCCCTGCCTCTAGTAACAACAATTCTTTGAACCAAAGGGACAATAACAACAAGAGACCGAATTTTGGAACTGCCCAACAATGTGACCTTTGTGAAAGAGGGGAATTCGCCAACGATGCTGAACTGCAAGCTCATAAAAAATTGGCTCATACTCCTGCAAAGGTTCCAGGAAAATCTTTATCAGCTCTGAGCATGACTTGTGCATATTGTGGAGAGGTTTGTCGATCGAGAAGTGAATTAGAAACACATACAAGAATACAACATGCAACTAATGATCATGGAGGTCGTCACAAGTGCAACATCTGTGATGAAGTTTGCCCCTCTGGAGCAACTTTGGCTGAACATAAACTACAGAAACATTGTAAGATTCAGCTAAGTGATGTTTGCATTGTCTGCAGAGGCACATTGTCTTCTGAATCTCACTTTTTGGAACATGTTCAGAGACACAGTTTGGAAAGTATTGATCCTCAACAGAGGCTGGATAGTTCAGTGCCTCATCTTCCTGCACCTTGTGTGGTTTGTAGACAAACTTTGATCAGTGATTTTGAATGTAGGCTTCACGCGAGGCATCATTTGAGATGCAGTGGAGGTTCCCAGAGGTCAGACTCGAGTCCGAGTCCTAATCAGAAAATTCAGAGTCACAGTTGCTGTCTTTGTCTCAGAGAGTTTAATGGAGAGGAGTTTGTTAGTTTGCCTTCAAATCATTCTAGTAGTGGTAGTCAAACATTAAGAGTTTGTAGAGCTTGTTATGTGAGGCATTCGCAAGGTCTTCCAATTCTGAACTCACCTTATGAACATGCGAGGACTAGCCAGACTGAATCATGGATGAAGGAGTCACATTGGGATGGATCTAGGGAGAGGTGGGATGGTGAAAGGAATTTTAAGATGGAAGGGAGGAATTCGAATGATGGAGTAGGATCAAATGATGGAAGAAGATGTGAAGAATGTGGAGTCAAGTTTGAAGATCCGGAGGAGGCTGAGAAACATAGGCTTGCTGAACATGAGAAACCTGGGACTTATACTTGTATTCAGTGCCAGGTGAGGATTGACGAATTATTTGTAATTAATTATTTTATTTTCTATTCATTTGTACAATCATTTAATTACTTTTCTTCATTTTTTCAGATGTCTTTCCCAACAGAAGCTGAAATACAGCAGCACGTTAAAAAAGAACATCTTGAGTCTTCTGGAAAATCTTCTTTGGAAGCTTTGCGTTGCCATCTCTGTTTATTTGATGCCAATAGTCCTCTACAACTTCAGAGTCATCTTATAGAACACACTTTTGCTGGATGTACTGCCCTCAGTTGTTATATTTGTCAGGCCCTGTTTACAGCACCCATTGGACTTCAGGTAAAAATTGAAAAAATTAATTTAATTACTTTCAGCACTTCTTCATTCAATTTAAAAAGTTAAGATTTTTCCATCTATTAATTTCATAAATGCATCAGTTCTAATAATTTTTTTTTTACAGAATCACATGCTCCAGCAACATGGTCTTGGTGCTCGGCCTTATGATTGCAGTCACTGTGGACTGAAGTTTTTCTTCAGAGCTGAACTTGATCATCACGTGGCTGTTTTTCATTCTACACGGGAAAATATTTCTTCTCCTCAAGACAGAAAAACACAGAAAGAAATTCAAGATTCTGAAAAACATGCTGAAGCTTCTGATAAAGTGACCATCAAAGAAGAAATTAGGCAAAGTGAAGATGAAGATATCAATGTAGATATTAACGGTAAGTCCGAAAAATTGGAAAAAGGTTCTCGAAATCTCGAGTCTGAATCTGAAGAAATCCGAACCGAACTTCCCAAGTCTGAATCCGAATAATAAAAGCTTTGGATTGGATTTATTCCAAAGCTTCATTGCAAATTCAATCTTTTATTTTACTGATTGATGTTATTAATCTTTTTGGCATCTTTCAAAGAAGGATGATTATTTTTTAGATTTTCTGATTAGACTATAAATTTATTTTGAATAGCTCTGAGGAAAATTCAATTGTACATATTCTGTCTTCCTTAATTATGGAAAACGCATATAAGTATAAAAATTGTAATCGAATTACAATCACCTTGAGAAGGCTCCAGTTTTTAAGATGTAAGCTTGTAAAGTTAAGCAAATTACGTTCAAATTATTGAAAGGTTAGAATTAAAACAGAGCATGAGTAATAATTTTTAATAAACAAATTATACCGGTTAAAATTTGTATTCATATGTAAAGAGCATTCACGGTAGCATTTTTATTTAAAAATGGATTTTTAGCCTCGATTACATCCAGTTATAATGTATTGTATATATTTATATCGTTCTTAAAAAAACGTTAAAATTCTTTTTGCAGGCAAAATGCCTTTGTTTCACGATAGTATCACGTTTAGAACTGTTTAATAGGTGGCGATGGTTTTATTATAATTATGCTTAGGTTATTACGTTATGGTAATTACGACTATTATTATATTTAATTGATTATGTTATGATTATTCTTACATTATAATTTAATTATTATTATATTATCATATTGCTATTATCATCATCATTATTGCCGTAATTACAAGCGATCGTTATACAAATATTTTCCACTTGTTACGTTTAATTTAATTATATGCGAACTGATGTACATATTGAAATTCATCGACATAAATACTCATTTTTTTATGAACTCATTATGTGTTCTCTCCTTTTTTTATTAGAAATTTATTCTGCAATTTAGCGATTGCAGTGCTATACATTTTTTATTTCTTGAAAATAAAGAAACTTCTAAAGAAAGGAGAAACTCAAGAATATGAAGAGAATCCCACGAGTTCAAACAAAATTATTCAATCAAGCTCAACAATCTTGATATTATTCGATGAAACGCTGAGTAACTTGTAACGACGTTTAAACAAAGATGCAATAAATTGTCCATTATGATTAGTATTACATCGTTAAGATAGTTCTATACGAAATAATAAATTATTGTTTTAAATCTTGCCTGTCGTTCTATCTCAGCTTATTTTGAATTAATCCAAATGATCCAAATCCTTTCTTCACCAACCAGAACGATTCTAATGACGCCCACCGCATGACCACTACACAACCGCACAGTGGGGTGAAATCGGAAATCGAGGTTCAAAATGACATTTAGAACGCAATTTTGGACCGATTTTAGTTTTCTTTTTTTTTTAATAACTCAGAACTGAATTCTTTAAAAAAATGGTGCGAGTAGATTTTTCATTTTTTTGTTTATATTGTCGATTTTTTAATTTTAATTTTTTATCTGCTAGATACAATTTTTCTTATACGTCTCGTCCATTGGGTTTAATGCACAAGGGTATGGGCAAGATAAATAAATTATTAACTTGCATAGTTAATTGTTATAAACAAATTTTGTTAACAAATAATCAACATTAGAGATTATTCGCCTTTAAAGTATATTTCTACCCTGCAATCGCCAGCTTTCATCGTGAGAATGATACGTCAACATGAAAATTTGAGATTACTTGTTATTTGTTTATTGTATAAACAAATTATATAAACAAAATCACATTTTGGGCGATTTTAAGAGAAAAGGAATCATTTTTTCTTCTGATCTTGCCGAAATTACATTGCCAATGATTTTTTCTGAGAAAAAGCTTCTAACCCGTCAATATTTGTTTATTTTATAAACAAATTATACAAACAAATGAACATTTTAGGGTATTTTAGGTGACAATAAACCGTTTTTTCTTCTGTCTTTGCTAAAATTATATTGGCGATAACGTTTCCTGGAAACTTTCTCCCCATCTATCAATATTGGTTTATTTTATAAACAATTTATATAAACAAATGTACATTTTTGGTGCTCTTAAGCGAAAAGAAATAATTTTTTCTTCTGACCTTACTGAAATTACATTGCCAATTTTTTTTTCTGGGAAAAATTTCATAACCCATCACTATTTGTTTATTTTATAAACAAATTATATAAACAATTGCACCTTTTAGGGTATTTTAGGTGGAAATAAACCGTTCTTTCTTCTGTCTTTGCTGAAATTATATTGGCAATAACGTTTTCTGGAAACTTTCTCCCCACCTAGCAATATTGGTTTATTTTATAAACAATTTATATGAACAAATGTACTATGTGATTTGAATGATTTCTCTTTGTTTTCAAATTACTAAAATTTGTATACACTTACATCATTTGTTACAAATTTAATAGATTTCATTTTGTAATCAAACTTCATCACACAATATCACTGGCATTTTTTAATATAATTTGTTCATGAAATAAACAAATATTGATGGATGGCAACAAGTTTTTCAGAAAACATTATTGGCATTGGCAATATAATTTTAGCTAGGTCAGGAGAGAAAACGGTTTATTTTCACCTAAAATAGCCTAAAATGTGCATTTGTTTATATAATTTGTTTATAAAATAAACAATTATCGATGGGCTATAAACTTTTTATCAGAAAAAATGATTGTTAATGTAATTTCAGCAAGGTCAGTAGAATAAAATTATTTCTTTTAGTTTAAAAACACCAAAAATGTACATTTGTTTATATAAATTGTTTATAAAATAAACCAATATTAATGGATGGGAGAAAAGTTTCCAGAAAACGTTATTGCCAATATAATTTTAACAAATACAGAGGAAAAAACGGTTTATTTTCACCTAAAATACCCTAAAATGTGCATTTGTTTATATAATTTGTTTATAAAATGAACAAATATTGCTGGGTTAGAAAATTTTGTTTAGAAAAAATCATTGGCAATGTAATTTCAGCAAGGTCAGGAGAAAAAATGATTTCTTTTCGCTCAAAATCGCCCAAAATGTGCATTTGTTTGTATAATTTGTTTATAAAATAAACAAATAACAAGTAATCTTAAATTTTCATGTCCACGCATTATTCTAACGATGAAATCTAGCGATTTCAGGGCGGAAATATACTTTAAAGACGAATAACCTCTAATGTTGATTATTTGTTAACACAATTTGTTTATAACATTTAACTATGCAAGTTAACACTTTTTTTATCTTGCTCATACCCTTGTGCATTAAACCCAATGGACGAGACGTATAAGAAAAATTTTATCTAGAAGATAAAAAATAAAATTTTAAAAATCGACATTTTTTCCGTTGTTTGCATTAACATAAAAATTAAATAAACAAATAAATAAAAAATCTACTCTCACCATTTTTTTAAGAATTTAGTTTTGAGAGATTAAAAAAAAAAAGGAAAACTAAAATCGGTGCAAAATTGCGTTCTAAATGTCATTTTGAACCTCGATTTCTGATTTCACCCCACTGTGAACCGGTCTGACACCGCACGACCATTACACTGCCGCTGGTCACCGCACGGCTATTTCACTGTTACCAAAAATGTCTACAAGTCATAAAAATGAAAACTTTCATATCTCAAAGAAGTGTTAAATTTAAATATTTAATACTTAACTACACAATCAAAGCATTCTCAAAATCTTCTAAATTTAAATTATTAAAAATAAGGGTTCACTTTTCTTGTCTGAAAAAGCTTTAAAAAGATTTAAAAGATTTCCAGAGATTTGAGAAAGGATTTCAACAGTTTGCAAGAGATTTTAAGGAATTTTCAAAACTTTTTAAAACGTTTTATTGAATTTTTAAAGATTTTCAGACAGTCCAAGGAATTTCAGAAGAACTAATTTAGGCAATTAATATTACTTCAAAAATTTCCAGGTTTTTAGGGTTTTAGGGTATTTTTTATGGTTTCAAGACTTCAGAGAATGTTAAAGATTTCAAAGGATTCTTGTCTGATATCAAGTGATTTTAATGGATTTTAACAGATATAAAAAAATTATAAACATTTTATAATATTTCTATAAATTGCAAAGAATTTCACAAGAATTAAGGTATTTCGTAGATAATTTCAAATATTTCTATTAATGTGTGGTTTTAAAGAATTTCCTTTAATTTTGAAATAGAGAAAGGATTTTATAGGATTTATAGGATCTTAGGATATTCAAAACGATTCCATTTTACAGGATTTCAACAAATTCTATTACATTTTAATGGATTTGAAACAATTCCAAAGATTTGGAAAGATTTTTTAATATTTTCAATAGATTTCAAGACTTTAAAATGTTTTGAAAGAATTTCAAAGGATTTGAAATATTTTAGTGCATTTAAAATATTCCAATGAATTTTCAAGCACTCAAATAAATTT
>CAKNXH010063129.1:0-14638 GCA_932178445.1 Andricus quercusramuli
GTCGTAAATAGTCTATATAATGTTAACTTTTTGAAAACTTTTTATCTCACAGTTGCAACAATATAAATTTAATAATATTATTCGTAATGTTTTGAAACAAGCTAGAAGTCACATCAAAATGAAGTTTTCCAATTAGAGGGGAAAAATCATCTGTCTCGCAGATAAAAATTTCGAATGTATAATAAATTATATATCAACAGTTTTAAACACTTAAATTTGAGCTTAACCCTCGTGTGCTGATCCGGCTACCCGGGTGTTTACCACGGCAAATTTTTGCATGTAAGTGGAGTAAATTAAAAATGTGTAGCTACTCTGGGGAACTGACGAACTCTAGTCTGTGGGACTTAAACTAAGGAGTGATCCTTCCAGGGGGCAATAAAAAAGCCTGCTGGAATATCGAGGGCGCGATTTCTCGTGCTCCCAAGCCACGATGTGATCGCCGTGTCAAGGGCTGAATGGCACCAGGATTAACAAATCCTTGAACACCCTGGTCTGCCCCCCTCAGTAGAGGCAAGCCGGTTCTGCAGGGGATGTTTCAAATTTCCCCAGTTTCTCATGAGACCAAATGAGTGAAACGATCTTGGTGCCTAAGCTCTTCTCCAGCGATCTCACCGTTATTAAGGTGAGACTGAGGGGCAGAAGCGAAGAAAGGCTAGAGGTGTTTATCGCTTCGGCCTACTTCCCGGGCGATGCTGAGGGACCCTCAGGACCCTCTAATTCGGCACTGCCAGGAGAAAAGGATTCCTCTACTTTATATTTTTGATGTTATAGAATTTCCTCTACTGTACTATGGATTCCTCTACTGCTGGGCTGTCATGCTAAATCACATCATACGTCGTGGGGCTGTATAAACATCAATGACGGAGGGAGAGATTTAATCGGATACCTAGTGGGCACTGAGCTGGAGATTCTGAATCGGGGTGATGCTCCCACATTCCAGGTTAAAAACAGGAGTGAGGTTCTCGATTTGACTCTATGTTCGAATAAACTGAGGAGCAAGGTAGTGGGCTGGAGAGTATCCGACGAGGAGTCTCTCTCGGACTACAAATATATCTTATTCCGATTAACCCTAGGAAAACCGGTGGTTTCAAAGATCAGAAACCCCAGAAATACACTTTGGGACTCTCATAAAGAGGAACTCAAAGGCAGGCTTGTGGATTTCTCACAAGCACAACTGACTCTAGGAAAGGAGCAGAATATTGGAATACACACCAGGCGAAATTCCGTAAAAAGACAAGAGCGTTGTGCAACAAGGCAAAGAGAACGAAATTGCCTCAGACTACGACATCTACTTCCAGTATGAATACAATTAAAATATAAGAAAGTACAAACATGAAGATTGGAGGGGCTTCTGCGAGGAATTGAAAGATGTTCTGGAAACAGCAAGGCATAAGAATGGTGAGTTTGCCGAAGATGAAGAAGCAACGCTAAACAACCTGATGGAAGTTCACTTCCCGGGTTTCCAGCGAATCCAAATAGAACAAGAGGAGGAAGGCTGGGGCCAAGAGTTGGAGAAGGCCGATTGGAATTTCGCCGCCAAGATCGTCGACAGCAAAAAGGTGTAATGGGCCGTAGGGTCCTTCTGTCTCTTCAAATCACTAGGGGCGGATGGCATCTATGCATTGCTTTTACAAAAAGGCATGGATTTCGTCGTCCCTCCATTGAGAAAATTATTTAGGGCAAGCATGACTCTAAAATAAGTGCCATCGGCATGGAAGGACGGTAGAGTGGCCTTTATTCCCGAACCTGAGAAAGAGGGGTACACTGCTGCAAAAGAATTCTGGCCAATCGCAGCTTAACGTTTTTTATCCTGAAGACGCTGGAGAAGCTGATCGAGGGATATATCAGGGATGAGGGGCTTTTTGCCTCCCTGCTGTAAGAAGGCAGCATCAGGCAGGCTGCTCGGTAGAAACTGTGCTCCATTCCATCGTAGGAAAATTGTAGCAGCAGCTGGAACAAAAGGCGTATGCTGTGGCCACGTTCTTGGATATAGTGGGTGCCTTCAGCAATACTCCTCCAGAAGTCATCTGTCGAGAGGATTTGAGGTGTCACCTGCAGGTCAGCTAGTAAGCTGGATAGGAAACAAGCTACGCCGGAGGAGACTCAAAACCATATGGGGCGAAGGCCTAGTTAGGGGAATAGCACCACAGGGTTGCCCATAGGGGTATGTCCTATCGCCCCTCCTGCGGTGCATGGTAGTGGTAAGCTAACTAAGCTAAGTTAAGAGGGGTACTATACCCAGGCCTTTGTAGATGGCTTTCTAATCCTAGTTAGGGAGGCTCATCTGAAAACGTTGATGGGTATTCCAAGGTCAGCGCTGCACGAGACTTGGAGAGCATCCTGGTCATTTTCACGAGAAATTACAAAGTGCCGAAAGTTGACGCTCCTGTATTCTGTGGCGGGAGGCTGACGTTTTCAGATTCGGTTAAATATCTGGGAGTAATCCTAGATAGCAAACTGAACTGGGTGAAGAACCTGGAGACCCAATGCAGGCAGTTTGTCATGACTTTTTGGATGTGCAGGAGATCTTTTGGGTTAGGTGGGGTCAAGGGCCTAAAATGCTTGCAATAATTTAAGCCGAAAAACAAAAACAAACTTTTCTCCCCTACGATATTAACGGGATATTGGAAAAATGTTCCGTTCTTTACAATAAAGTGAATTGAATGTTTATTGAAACGGAACAAAAAAATCTTTCTTCTCATAGTATACCATTTATTATATTAAGAAGATGAGAGAAATTGAAAAGGTATAAAAAATGACGGAGTAGAAACTTAATAATTACAATTGTTTATTTATGAAAAATCTCACTTTAAATTTTTCGCCAGAGGATGTATACGTGGATCAAATATCTCAAAAAATTGTCCACCCATACCTTCCATTACAAAATAGGTCAAATGGTTGTTTCAGATTTTGAAGACTTTTCCAGGTGCTGTGAAAAATGAGTAAGATCTAAATCGAAAATAATCATTTGCGGCGGGCGAATTCAAATATTTTTTCTACACATTTAAGTCGAATTATGGACGTAACCGATGTATAATGGCAGTATGAGTCTGCATTTCCGCAAATCTCTTGTGGAACATACTATTCACAGAATCTTTATCCAATATTCGCACAATCTCGCTGGCATTGTTGTTGGCACCTATGCGTACTTTAACTCTTACATACGGACCAGACCAAGTTGCTAAGGGAGCCAGAAATGCACATAAATGTCTTCTTACTACTATCCCAATGACGTGCTCGTAATTCTTATCTGTTCCCACAAGGTAAGAATCATATGCTAAAAATCTAAAAGAATACATGTGATGTGGAGGTTGACAATGTTCAAAATAACGAACATTATAAATTTCCAAGGGAGAAGGAGCAATTGCGGCTTCCTTATGTGGCTCAGATGAATCTGTAAAAAGAAAGTATATGTAGAAAACCAATTATTGTATTAATTATTAAACTAATTTGATAAATCTCAATTTTTATTGTACAGCCAAATCTTAATTGATATATTAGGGAATGAAAATCAAAATCAGTCCGAGAAGAGATCTGCAAGCACTCTTAGATTCCTTAGATGTTTCCATACTATTTCCCCTTCTGTTTCATTATCAGTTTTTTTGTTTTATCTATCTCACAAAATCAGGAAAAAAAATGCTATAAATATTTGTTGAGATTTTGAAAAAAAAGAAAAAGTATTTTGTTTCTATTAAGCAATATTAAAGATTGCCGCTAACCTCATCTATTTTCGCATTAGAATAGCATGGGGAAAACATAATTTTTCTTATACGTTACATGTATTAATTAATTAATAATTATAATTGTATACATACGCTTCACAATACTGACTTTCTATTGTTTCAATAAAGTTAAAAATTTTACGCAATCGATTCTTTTATGACGATTTTCTATTGGTTTAGTTTATTTATAATTGAAAATGTTAAAGCCCTAAATTAATTCATACAGATTCACTAAGAAACTTGTAGCTCTTGACTAGTGAATCAGTAGGGTTATTGGCACTAGGCAGATTAGTAATTTTCTATACTCATCATTTTCGACGAAAAGAGACGATAGAAAAAAAGAAAATAGAAATTACACTTCTATATATTTACCAATAGAATTCATGAGAACGGCTGAAGCAAAGAGAGTAACAACGACCCTAATTTTTCTGGCTAGAAGAAACAAGAGAAAAATTCTTTATCGTAGTATAATTGATGACTTTTCTACAAGAAATTTCAGTATATTTATACCACTCGCTATCTCGTTTGCCTTCCTAATTGTTCCACATTTCGTAAGATTTTGTATAGTGGTGAAGCTTTATAGTGGAGATATTTGCATTTCATTGATGTTTTTTTTTCATCTTTGATGGCAAAAAAGTATACATTAACAATATATATACAATTTGGACCATCCAACATATATTGAATATTTTGTTACGCTATCAGTTATATTTGCTTCAAGTGTCTCCGAGAGTTAAAAATATTGATATACATTACATTTCAACCTACAAGAAATATGTCATTGTGTTTGTCTTAAAAACTCATAAATTTATAAGACTATAAGCAAAAAGTAATTCTTCCTAGGATAGCAGGAAAATTTATTATTCTTTATTTTGATTATAAATAATACATAATGTTAATAATTATACCTACACTCCAAATTTTACACAGAATATACTGGAATTTTGGATCATTATTAAAAGTTGACAAAAACTTGAAAAATTATTAAAAATAAGTATGTAGTCTCAAAATGTTAGTGCTTGGCACTGTTAACCCTAGTCATTGGCATCATCCGTTTCCGGCGTCTGTCACTACACTCGCATAACCTCTCAACATTTCTGTACTTGCGTTAAAACATTGAGTAAAAACAAATTGCTCATCTGAAAATATTGAATATTTTTCCTATTAGTAATTCTACATTTATTATTTTATAATTTGTTTGACAAGCCAATATCTTTGACAGCTGCTGTAAAGCTTAGCTATGTCACATTTGTTCTTCGTTATACGTTTTTCTTTCGTGAGGAATACTCTGATGGGCATACATATGCCAATAAATTAAATAAAAAATACTATAAATATCAATATTAACGAAACATTGGGAAACTTCCTTGTTCTATATAACGAAGTGAATTAAATGTTTATTATAACGAAAAAATTCTTTTTCTTATAGTATACTATTTATTATATTAGAAAGATAGGAGAAATTGAAAAGGTATGAAAAAATGACGGGGTACAAATTCAATAATTAAAATCATTTATTTATGTAAAAGATAGGAGTAAACTTTTCGCCAGAGGAAGTATGCGTAGATTAATTATCTTACAAAACTATCTACCCATATCTTTCATTACCAAATGCGTAAAATGATTGTTTCAGATTTAGATGACCGTTCAAGGTGCTGAGAAAAATGAGTAAGATCTGGATCGAAAATAATAATTTGCGGCGCTTGAATTCAAATATTTTCTCTACACACATAAGTCGAATTATTAACGTAACTGATGTATAATAGCAGGGTGAGTCTGCATTTTTCCGAATTCCTTGTGAAACATACTATTAACAGGATCTTGATCCAATATTCGCACAATCTCGCTGGCATTGTTGTTGGCTCCTATGCGTACTTTAACTCTTACATATGGACTTGACAAATTCGCTAAAGGAGCCAAGAATGCACACAAATGGTTTCTTACTACTATCCCAATGACGTACTCGTAATTCTTATCTGTTCCCACATGGTAAGAATCATATGCTAAAAAGGCAAAAGAATACATGTGATGTGGAGGTTGACAATGTTCAAAATAACGAACATTATAAAGTTCTAAGGGAGAAGGAGCAATTGCGTCTTCCTTACGTGGATCAGATAAATCTGTAAAGAGAAAGTATACGTAGAAAATCAATTGTATTGATTATTAGACTAATTTAATAAATCTTAATTTTTATTGCACGAACAAATCCTAATTGATATATTAGACTCTTGTGGCAAAGTCTATATTTGATAAACCGGGAGAGTGGTGAGCTAAAGTGTAAAGGAACATGAGAGTAATCATAAACCATATATAGTAAACCATATACAGTTTCACTAAGAAACTTGTAGCTGTTCACCAAGGAATCAATAGGACTATTGGGACTATTGGGATTATTGTGTATTATAATATTATATATTTACCAATAGAATTAAGGAGAACGGCTAAAGAAAAGAGAGTAACAACGACCTTCATTTCTTTTTAACTAGGAGAAACTACAGAAAATTTCTTGATCGTAGTGTAACTAATGAATTTTCTACAAGAAATTTCAGTACATTTATTCTTCTCGCTATCTCGTTTGACCTTCCAAATTATTCCACAATTCGTAAGATTCTTTAGTAGAAGTTCACTTCTCTGAGATATTTGTATTTCATTAATGTATATTTGTTATCTTTGACGGCAAAAAATTGTATAGATTTACAATATATGTACAATTCAGACAATTTAAAGTAACTAGAACGTTTCATCACGTGATCAGTTATATTTTCATCAAGTGTCACAGACAGTTCAAAATATTGATATAAATTACATTTCAACCAAGCAATTCTTGCTGCGATAGCAGGGAAATTAATTATTTTTCATTTCAAATAAAAATTATATATGTTAAATTTTTGAAATCTTTTAATGTCACAGTTTGCAGTCATATAATATCATTTTTAATGATTCGAATCAAGCTTAAAGTCACATCAAAATGTATTTTTTTCAAATAGAGGGGAAAAATCATCTGTCTTACAAATAAAAATTTTGAATATATAATAAATTATATATTAACAGTTTTTAAACACTTAAATTCGAGCTTTACCTTTGTGCGCCAACTCGAGTACCCGGGTCCCCACCACGGTACGTTATTGCATGAAAGTTGAATAAAAATTAAATTTTTGCTTCGGGCCTTAAAATACATAAACACTTTGATTATACAGGAACGAATTTTTTTGAAGTTTCAATTTTTTTATCTTATTCTAAAATCAACTTCTAAAATCGCGCGCGTGACTTTCTAGTCTTTCCATAAATATGAAGCAAAGTGGTACATTCGTGTACACAGAGTACCATTAATTATAATAAGAAGATACGAGAAATTGAAAAGGTACGATAAATTAGAGAATACAAATTAAATAATTAAAATCGTTTATTTATTAAAAAGATAGGATTAAACTTTTTGCCAGAGGAAGTATTTCGGAAACCCTCCAAGGGGCTGAGAAAAATTAGTGAGATCTGGATCGAAAATAATAATTTGCGGCGCTTGAATTCAAATAATTTCTCTACACACTGAAGTCGAATTATTAACGTCACAGATGTAAGAGGCCAAGATGAGTCTGCTTTATCAGGAATTTCTTGTGGAACATATTATTCACAGGATCTCCATCCAATATTCGCACAATCTCGCTGGCATTGTTGTTGGCACCTATGCGTAGTTTAACTCTTACATAGGGATTTGGAGATTTCTCTAAGGGAGCCAAGAATGGACACAACTGTCTTCTCAATACTAGTCCAATGACATACTTGTAATTCTTATCGGTTCCCACGAGGTAAGGTTCATCATATAATGAAAGCCTGTGATGTGGAGGTACACAACTTTCGTAACGATCAACATTATAAAGATCCACGGGAGAAGGGAAAATTGCGTCTTCCTTAACTGCCTCAGATAAATCTGTGAAAAGAAAGTATACGTGGATAATCAATTATTGTATTAATCATAATAAACTAATTTAATGAATCTTAATTTTTATTATACGACTAAACCTTAAGTGATTTTTCGCCAAAGGGATGGAGCTTCAACTAATAAAATGAATTACGAAAGGCATTACAAAACGTTAAACAAATCCTAATACAAAAAGATTACACAAACTATAAAAAGTCACCTCTCAGTGACCCGGGAGTATATAAAATCCCTTGCTCTTGTGGCAAAGTCTATATTGGATAAACCGGGAGAGCGGTGAGCCAACATGTAAAGGAACATGAGAATAAAGTCAGGCTGAATCATTTCACGCAATCAGCACTAGCTGGGCATCATATCGAAACAGGACATAGCATTTTAGTTGAAGAAATAACCGAATCTCAAAAACGTACAATATTCCACAAAGAAAACATAGAGAAGCAACCGAAATCTTATAACAACCTGATAACATCAATAGGGACAATGGGTATGATATCAATCCGATTTGGCTTTCCGTCCTCCCGGGTTTTATGAAAAAGACTTGATTGGTCAATCTGTTAATAATTTCTGGGATCCTTTAGGAAATTTCCGACATTCTGAGAGATGATAGCGATTTCAGGGCATGCCGGAACATTAACTCGGGGCCATCTCACGGCCGTGATACGTGGCCATAGGTATGATTTACCGTGGTTCTCCTGGTAGCCGCTGTCATTTTTAGATGGCAGTTGCTCCCAGAGGGAACCTGCGGTTTTTGCTCAACTCTTTTTTCAATTATATAATATTATAATGTTATATATTTACCAATAGAAATAATGAGAACGGCTACAGCAAAAAGAGTAACAGTGATCCTCATTCTTTCTAATTAGAAGAAATTACAGAAAATTTCTTGGGCTTAGTGCGCTGACTAATTACTTTTCCACAAGAAATTTCAATTAAGACTCGCTATCTCGTTTGTCTTTCTGGACCATTCCACATTTCGTAAGATTTTTTATAGTGGAAAAGCTTATTTCTCTCCGATATTTATATTTCGTTAATGTATTTTCATTTCATCTTTGATGACAAAAATGGTATAAAATTACAATATTTGTACAGCTCAGACAATCTAAAATAATGCGAACATTACTTTACTTTATCAGTTATATTTGCTTCAAGTGTCACGGAGAGTAAAAATATCGATATAAACTTATGAATTACAAAGTGTGTCACTGTGCTTATCTTTAAAACTCATAAATTTATAAGACCATAAGCACCAAGTAATTCTTGCTGCGATAGCAGAAAAATTAATTATTTTTTATTTCATTTATAAACAATACATAATGTTAACTTTTCAAAACATTTTTATGTCACAGTTGCACCAATATAAATTTGATAATATTATTTACAATTTTTCGAAACAAGATAAAATTCACATCAAATGCAGTTTTTCAATTAGAGGGGAAAAATCATCTGTCTTACGAATGCAAATTGCTAATATATTTATTAACATGTCCAGGATCCTCCAAGATTCTTGTACAGGAAATTTTAGCTGGGCATCGTCCGTTTCAAGGGAGAAGGGTAAATTGCGGCTTCATTATGTAGCTCAGATAAATCTGTAAAAAGAAAGTATACGTAAAAAGTACAATAAGAAAATACACTAAAAAAAACAAGTCAACACAACCTACTAAAGAAAGAGAGAGAAAAACGATCACCATCCTACCCTACATTCAAAGCATCACAGAACAAATAGGAAGAATCCTGAACAAACATAACATCCAAACCATATTCAAATCACCTGCGAAAATAGGACAACTTCTGAACAACCCTAAAGATAAAAAGGCACCTTTCAGTGATCCGGGAGTATATAAAATCCCTTGTTCTTGTGGCAAAGTCTATATTGGAGAAACCGGGAGTGCGGTGAGCCAACGTTTAAAGGAACATACGAGTGAAGTCAGCCTCAAACATTTTACGCAGTCAGCACTAGCTGAGCATCATATCAAAACAGGAGATAGCATTTTATTTGACAAAACAACCATCATCGCAAAAACGTACAATATTTTCCCGAGAAAACATAGAGAAGCAGTCGAAATATTAAAACACCCTAATAACATCAATAGGGACAATGGATATAATACCAATCCGATTTGGCTTTCCATCCTCCCGGGTTTTTTAAAACAAGATTACCAGTCTTATCAGTGAAAACAAACAAAAATCTGTTCTAAGACAGTTTTACAATCCATAAATTGACAATATCTTTGAAAACCTTCATCCTCTGTTCCTAAAAAGAAGATCGATAAAATTAAATAACGAATTACTTCTTTAAAAACAAAACTATTGATAAAAAGGCACTGTTGATGTTATAAATGAATTAAGAACATGCCTCAAAAAGATACAAGTGATACATGTTGTGAGACGCAGTTAAATTTTTGTGCCCAATATTTCTTTAAAATCTTCTGCTTTATTTGTAGTTTTAGGAAATCATTTGACATTTTTTTAATCTTTTTAAATATTCTCATGGATTAATTTTCAAGAATTCGAAAAAAAATTCGAATTGAATTGCGTTTCACCAGAGTTGTCGATTGACAATTTCATTTCGTAATAGCAATCAATCGATTTCAATTGAATCTTTTTTTGCATGGAAGCATCGTACTTTTTGCATGTTTGCTTTAAAACCACGTGGATATTTTTTTATAAACCTTAAATTTAAATGATATACTCTTCAGAGTAACCTACTCTTGCATAATTTACCCTAATAACCGCAATCTCATTTGTCCTTCTAAATTATTTGTATTTCATTAATTTTTTGTCTCGCATACTAAAGTCGCAAAAATACTTCAGATTTATGAGATTATTATGTATAATTTCGAGGGGAAAAACCCATTTTTACACAATGTAAAAATTAATACATTTTAATGAGGTATGATAACATTTTAGCTTTTCATACGAAAAGAGGTAAAAAGGTACGTTCATGTACATAGTATACCATTTAATATATTAGAAAGAAAAGAAAAATTGAAAAAGTATGAAAAATGACGGGGTACAAATTCACTACACGTGGATCAATTATCTCACAAAACAATTTCACCATACCTTCCATTACCTCACCACTTACGGTGCTAAAATTCAAATTTTTTCCCTACACACTTAAGTCGAATTAATTATGTAACAGATGTAAGCAGGCAATATGAGTGTGACCTTCTTTGAATATTTTGTGGAACATATTATTCACAGGATCTTCATTCAATATTTGCTCAATCTCGCTGGCATTGTTGTTAGCACCTATGCGTACTTTAACTCTGACATGGGGATTTGGAAAATCTGCTGAGGGAGCCATGAATGAACACAAATGTTTATTTACAACTAGTCCAATGATGAATTCGAAATTTTTATCTGTTGCCACAATGTAAGGTTCATCTGCTAAATACCAAATGAGATATGGAGGTACAAAACCTTCGTAGCGATCAACATTATAAAGCTCCAAGGGAGAAGGGAAAATTGCGGCTTCCTTATGTGGCTCAGATAAATCTGTAAAGAGAAAGTATACGTAGAAAATCAATTGTATTGATTATTACACTAATTTAATAAATCTTAATTTTTATTGCACGAATAAATCCTAATTGATATATTAGACTCTTGTGGCAAAGTCTATATTGGATATACCGGGAGCGCGGTGAGCCAACGTGTAATGGAGTAATGACTATTTTTTTATTGGACAATATCAAAGATCGAAACAACAACTGGACAATATAAAAAATCAATATTATCGATTCACTTTACTTTTAATTGTATAAAGGATTTTTTATTACTCAAACGTTACATATACGTTTTACAACACTGCCTTCCTATTGTTTCAATAAAGTTTAAAATTTTACAAAATCGCATTCATCTGTGACGATTTTCTATTGTTAATTGCTGGGATCCTTTAAGATAAATTCCGATGGTAGTGTATGTGTTAGTGTATGTATTATATATACATATGTATTACAATGTTATATATTTACCAATAGAATTAATGATAACGGCTAAAGCGAAGAGACTAACAACGACCCTCATTTTTCTTGCTTGAAGAAACTACAAAAAAATTCTTTATCGTATTGTAACTAATAACTTTTCTGCAAGAAATTTCAGTATATATATACTACTCGCTATCTCGTTTGCTTTTTAAAATTATTTCATAATTCGTAAGATTTTTTAGAGGTGAGAAGCTTATTTCTTTGAGATATTATTTGAGTTTCTTTAATGTGTTTTTTCATTTTTGATGTTAAGTTATCAGTTAAATTTGCTTCAAGTGTCACCGAGAGTTAAAAATATTTATCTTCAAAGCTTATACATTTATAAGACTATTTGCACCAAATAATTCTTGCTGCGATAGCAGGACAATTAATTATTTTTTAATTTTAATTTTAAATAATACATAATGTTCACTTTTTGAAATCTTTTTATATCATCATCTTTATATTTTTATTGTTCAGAAACAAATCAAATATACCAAAGTTTCCTTCCTTCAAACTAAAAAAAAATTTTGAAAATAAAAAATCTCCCTCTTCCGATTCAGAAAAAGTTTGGAAATAAAAGTTTCTTTTCCTTCACTGTAAGAAACAGTTTCAAACTAAACAATCTTTCCCAATTTAGAAATAGAAATTTTCTCCCTCCCACCTGAAAAAAAAATCTTGAACATAAAAAAATTTCCTATTTGAATCCAGAAATAAAATGAAACTTTTCCAGCTTGAAAGATAATTATAGTAATCACATTAAATTATATATTTTTGCAAACAAATTTTCATTTTCATTTGTCTCAACAGGAATACATTTGCAGCAAAAAATTTCTTTATGCGACCAACTTCACCTACTCTCACAGCCAAATAATTCTGTTTGCTTGAAATTAAATCCGAAATTGATCAAATATTCAAATTTTCCGCTCATTCTTGGTTATTTGCATGATAATGTAGGTTCCTATCATTCCTATATACTTGTTGTCAACTACTCGCCATAGACCATAGAAATTTTCGAAAGTTATTCTGGATATTTTAGCCTGTGTGGCAACCTCACTAGCGAACCTGTAATAAATTCTAAGAACTAAAAAATGCTATTGGTAAAAAAGAGAGAGAGATACCTCGATCTCTTTTTAATTGATAGCATTTATTAGTTATTGGAGCTTATTATAGGTTAGCAAGTGAAATCGCTTGGAAAACTGTATAAAGTATTACATAGATAACATTGTTTTGATTTCAATAACTTTTTTTTACGAAAGAAACATTTTGTTTAGTAAAAAATTGAAAAATGCTTACAATGCAAAAACAAAGAAAGATGGGGCAACTAGCGCCGCGCTGGAGATATTGCAAACTAATCAGCTTAGCAGCGGGACTGCTGTACCGTGCCGAAATTCAAACGGACCTCTCTTTCTGACGTGTGGAAATAGAAAGAGAGGTCCGTTCAAATGTCACTTTTGAACAACCTCACTCCTATTGGCTCATGCAAAGGTCTATTAGGTATTTTAGGTTGACTGGGGAAAATCCAAGATGTCTTCATGCTGAGAGCCAAACGATAATACTAACTTAATTGAACGAAACATTATTTTTTTAATAATTTAGAAAAAAAGGATTTTTCACGATAGCCGAAATAGATGGATTTTCATCCAAAAAGAATAATTTTCTACTAAAAGCGTTGAATTTTCAACAACATAGTTCTATTTCCAACTAAAAAAGGAAATTTTTTAAATCACAAAAGAAACGAATTTTTAACAAAATTGTTAAATTTTCAAATATAGAAATGAATTTTCAACTGAAGAAATTTATTTTCAACCAAAAATGGGATAGCTGAATTTTCAGATAAAAAATTGAATATTCAACAAAAAAAAAAAAAAAAAAAAAAAAAAAAAAAAAAAAAAAAAAAAACATCGAGAGGAATTAATTCTCAACAGAACTTAATTTAATTTTCAACGAAACGGTTTATTTGTCAAGTAAAAAATATAAATTTCCGACCAAAAATCAAATTTTTAAATTTTTATTTAATTAATTTTCAACAACAGAAAAACTTATTTTCACCAAAATAGTTGAAGTATCAACAAAAACCAAATTATTTTTAACATATTATATTTCAGTTTCCAGTTTAAAAAATTAATTAAAAAACAAAAAATTTCAACAAGCTAGTTCGATTTTCAATCATGAAAATCATTTTTCAACCAAAAAGATTATTTTTCAACGGAAAAAGACAAATTTTAATTGAAATACGTGAATTTTCAACTAAAAAAAATGTGTACCAAAACAAGCAATAGTTTAATTTTCAGTTAATAAAATAGTTTTGAAAAAAGGGGTTTGAACAAAATAATTAAATTTCCAACCAAAAATAATGAATTTTCAAGCAAAAAGATGAATTTCCGAATAAGAAGATTATTTTTCTACCAAAAAGCTGAATTTTCAAGTAAAAAATTAATTTTTAACAAAGTGCTTAAATTTTAAACCGAATAAATGAAGTTTTAACCAAAATAAATAAATTTACGAACAAGAAAAATAATTTTCTTAAAAAAAGTCTATTTTGAAACACATAATTTTTAACAACAAACAATTTTCTATAAAATGGTTAAATTTTAATCGAAAGAAATGAATTTGCTACTAACAAAATTTGTGACCAAAAATCAAATAGTTCACTTTTTAGTTAGAGATAATAATTTCGAACCAAGAAAAAGCTGGTTTGAAACAGATACTTAAATTTTCAACAAAAAATAATTAACTTTCAAAAAAAAAAGATTCATTTTCAACAAAAAATGGAATATTTGATATTCCAACCAAAAAAAGATTTTGAACATTTTATTATTCATTAAAACACAATTGAATTTTAACAAAAAATATGCACTTTAAATGAAATACTTAATTTTAAAGTTCAAAAATAAACTTTTAACAAAAAATAAACAAATTTTCAATAAAATAGTTGAATTTTAATTGGAAGAAATGAATTTTGCAATCAAAGGAATTAATGTTTAACTAAAATAAATGGATTTACAAAGAAGAAG